>JAZHYW010018090.1:0-40621 GCA_037355805.1 Ixodes ricinus
GTTATAGCGCTTGTACGTGTGTCTGTGTGCGTCCTGTTTCAGTTCGCGCCTTTTAATTAGTATTTAATATTGGTCGATGCTGATGTGAAAAAAAAGTAGAAGAGAATTAAAATGGGTAAAGCATGTATTTCACGGTGTGTACTTACCATAACTAAATTCCGCCCCTCTGCCGCGCTGGCCACGTCATCGTCTGAACATCCAGACGATGATGTCGGCAATGTCGTCATCATCGTCTGGAACGTCGTGAGAAAAATTAATAAAATGCTAGTATACGGCGGCTTCTGCGATATAAGACGGATCCAGGGTCTCGTACTCCTGATGAGATCACTTGATTTTCATCTTAGCCATGGCTCCACGCCGGGGCATTATCCCCGCTAGCGTCAACCATCACCACCTCGCAGAGGGTTGTTGTTGAAAACATTGTTTATTGATAAAGAATGAGAGAAGGGGGGAAGGGTAGGGGATAAAAGAGATATGAAGAGAGGGTGGGTGCCCCTAGTCCAGGGCTCCAATCGCAGCGATGACTACGCCGGCTCTACCCACAAGTACCCACAAGCACCCACAAGCAGCTTCTGATTGTCGGCTTCCTCACTGCGCCTCGCAGAGGGGCGCGTGCTTCGAGCTTCACCGCGTCGCATCGGTGCGTTAGGAGGAGTGGCTTACGAGGGGGCAACACCCATCAGTTGGTACGATGGATTCGGAAATTATGCTCAGTAGTATTACAGGACAAGAGGTTGCCACGAGCGCTGTGCGACCACCCTTCGGCTCAGCAGAATAAGTGCTTAGAGGATGCTTTTGCACACTTTTACAGTCGTCTCCGCGTTTGGTAACGTAAACAACTCTATGCTGTCTTTTTTTTTTTTATCACAATGTGGTTGTTAGTGGTTATTTTTCACCTTTAGGATAGGACCGCGATGTCGTGGCGAGTTCCGGGCAGCATCGGTCGTAACGTGTTTTCAGATTCGAGATTAGGGCAGGATAAGTGAGTATACAGGGTGTTTCACAAAAGGTGACAAATTCGATATTGCGAGAACTACGCGTCGCATCCAAAAAGGCTTGAGTGTTGGTCTGGGCCAGGGGCCTATTTAGAAAAATTATTAATGTCCGAGAAAATTATATTGTTAATTATTTTTGCGTAATTAACTTTTTAATATTGAGTTTAAGGGCATGGTTTCAATTAGAAAATTGCTAAGCGTCATCGAAAAACACTGAATCAACAAATTGCAGAACGATAGAAGGCACGCGAAGCATTTTACGGCTTTCTGAAAGACCGTACAAATTCGACGGGTTTTTAAGTTTCGGTTTGTTATCGAAGCGCATCTGAGCCCCGGCGGCACCGCCCCCGTGGAGAGATAGTGCAACCAGCCTCTGCTGCGTCGCGCGATGACAGCGCAGCAGAGGTTGGATGCACTATTTCTCCACGGGGCGCGGTGCTGCCGGGGCTCCAGATGCGCTCCGATAACAAACCGAAACTAAAACCCGTCGAATTGTGCGGTTTTCAGAAAGCCGTAAAATGCTTCGCGTGCCTTCTAGCGTTCTGCAATTTGTTGATATAGGGGTTTTCGATGACGCTGAGAATTTTCTAATTGAAACTAAGCCCTTAAACACAATATTAAAAAAGTTAATTACGCGAAAATAATTAACAATCTAATTATCTCGGACTTTAATAATTTTCCTAAATACCTGGCTCAGGACCAAAAAGACAGAAGCCTTTTTTGTTGCGACGCGTAGTTTTCTCAATATCGAATTAGTCCGCCTCTCGTGAAACACCCTGTATAGCGAGGCAACTTATGAATATCCCGACTTACGTGTCAAAGTCACTGAGCGGTTTCATATCTATGTGAAATTGCTCGTTCAGTGACGCCATTGAGATAAGCTTCCGACTGTTCCATGGCACAGCCAATAATGAAGTATAAATTAACTCCAGCAGTGGAACGGAAGTAACCTTCGCAAGTTTAGCGGCACACATACCCCTGCTTTGCATCATTCTAAAACTACATGAGTAAATGACAATGTGTATTATTAAATTGGAAAAAAATATTCTTTTTTTTTATTTGAATTAAGATTTGAAATTCTATTACAGCCGGCATAATTTTAATGAAACATGCGATTTGATACTGAGAACGATTCTGTTTAAAAATTATTTCAGTAAAATACTACATGGTACTTGAAAAGCCATCCACACATGCTCATTATCAATCATCATATGTTTAAAATATTTTAACGACGAGAAACATATTTCTAATTAATGTAGGTAAGGAGATTATTAAAAATCTTCACATTAAAGCAGCGCACAAGCGGAGAGAAAGAGAAGAGAACGCAGAGCTCTTCTCTTTCCTCTGCTTGTGCGCTGTTTCAATATGATGTCTTCGTACCAACTAGCTCAACTCACCGCATTACTACAGAATATTTTTAAATGTTATTTTATGGACTGTCGGTAATTAGAAGGCAAATTATCACTTTTCATGCGTACTCTGACGTGCGCAAGCGCTGGATCGATGTACAAACTCTACAAGGTGTACCACTCTCAAGCACTCGGCAACAATTGTTACAACACCCCTCTTTACAATTTTATTTATCACTTGCGATCGGAACACCTGCTTTTAAACGGGCCCTATAAAAAACGGCGCCTTCTTACCTTGTGAAATTTCAAGGCGTATAGCTACCTTCCTGGGAAAAATGAGACCAACAAACTTGCCAGGGTCAGCGGTGGGCATGTTCGCAAACGACCAAGTTAGCGATGGTTGTAACTTATGGCGTCACCTCCCGATAGGCGCTGCAAGCAGACAACAGAGCCCGTTAGCTGAGCCTATCGGAAGATGGCGCTACAAGTTACAACGTTCGCTAACTTGGTCGCTTGCGAACGCGGTCGCCTTTGAACCTGGCAAGTTGGTTCGTCTCAGTTCTCTTGAAATTTCACCAAGTAAAATGTACCACCTCCTGAATGCACATGCGGTGGAAGTCTGAACTTTCTATGTGCAGGCGCCGATTTTTCCGGCACGCTTTACAGCGCTGATTCACTGTGGGCACCGTGTTATGACAACGACTAAAACTCTTTCGCGACACTTTCCCGAGAGTTCACTTGGAGTCCTTCCTCCGGTCCGTGCTGTTCCGAGGGGTCTCCTTGAGCAGCGCCATGTTGAACACCTCGCCGGACTTCAGCGGGCAGTAGGAGCGCGTGTGGCTGTTGTCGCCCGTGGCGCCGCACATCTCGCACTTGTACTTCCTCAGTATCGGGCACACCACGTGACCGGTGAGTTTGTCCTTGAGCACGTGGGTGCGCGCGAAACTCCGCCTTTCGCCGTTCTTCTTGCAGAAGGCACACTCGAGCGGTTGGCGCGTCTCCGCCGGCACAGGTGGCGCTGGAGGTCGTCGCGAGCAGGCGGAGTCCGATTCGCGGGCATGCTCACGGCGGTGTCGGCGGCTCCGAGCTGACTGGGCGAGAACTGCCGAATAGAAAGCATTGGACGAAAGCAATTTGTTAAACAATCCACTAGTGTTGAAAACAAGATTCACGAGTGAACCGACACTTGGTTATATTGGCAGCGCCGGGAGTGTTCTACGATAGCCTCCTCTATAGTCACAAAGCCTGGCAGTTCGACGACGGAGCCATAGAGTGCCCAGTCGCAGATTTGGAGCGCGAGGATCGGATCGGATAGCACAGACCATCAAAGAGCCATTTCTGGGGGAACCTGGACGTCAGCGCACAGCTTTTGCAACGGCGAGGACCCGAAACACACTTGTTCGCTCGGGAGAAGTGTGTTTCGGCGTCTCGCCGCAGCGGGGCGCTAGTCACGTGACTCTCCTCTCATCCTTTGTCTGCCGCTCTACCGTTTCCATTTCTGCGGCCGCTACTCGTGGCGATCTGCTAGGCTTTGTCAGTATATAGGAGGCTATGCCACAACCCAGTGCCTGAGTGATAAGTGCTGGACCCAACACAGTTGACAAGCAAGCCGGCGTTTGCAGGGGTGGAACGGCTGCGCCTTTTGCGCCATTTTGCGCCAGACGCATTTGTCTGCGCCATCCTGCGCCATGTTGCGGAAACTGCGCCACAGCCAATACCTCGCGTCAGTATGCACCAAATCGCAAAACGTGCGCCAGAGAAAAATGTTTTGGTTTCGGTTTTTATGGACTCGATTGGCAACAATGAGCGCGTCTAGCTTGGTCGGCCTTGCAATCCCTTGTTCTGTTTATTTTCCCTGTCTATCCCAAGTCGGAAGCGCGCGAAAAAAAAAACTCGGGAGTCGGATTCCAAGCGCAACACCACCTGCGACTGGATTATTATTCTTCAACCATAAGCGGTTAAGCAAGTCGGCCGAGGTGAGGTCGAGTCGTTAAGCGTCACATTGCCCGAGGCTCCGCTGCCCAGGATCCGGACGTCAGCCAGTTGAAAACAAATGAGCAAATGATTCTTTTTGGTACTTCATTGTTAGAAGTTGGAACCGCATTCCCGCAAGGTTTGTCCAACTTTGTACAAGGTCTCAAACGTCTGTATAACTAGCATGTTTGCTTTGTACATTACTGCACCTTCATCCTTTTCGCATGAGCATTAAGATTGTATAAACCAGGAGTCTCAAACTCATTCAAGTGTGAGGGCCAGATTGCTCACCCCCAAAAGGACGGGGGCCAAAGAAAGCCCCCCCCCCCCTTCTCCGTTAAGAGGATATCGCAGCTCCCGAGCCCTATGCAATTCCAATGGCAACTTTTTAGTATTTTTTCTCGAGAACCACCGAACGGATTGACTTGGGAACGGTTTTATTAGAAAGATAATAAAAAACTGAGTTATATTGCTGCGCTACATTTCCCGATTTTTAAGCTTAAAACTTTTTACGGAAACTTAAAGATGCTTGAAAAAGCCTTTTTTTTTTCGTTCCGCTCTTCGTAAACATTTAAAAATAAACCGGGGCCAAAATACAAATTTAGGCTCCACAATAGTCAAGACCAAGACTTTCTGAATATACCTCTTACAAGATCTCTTGGGACCAAAAAAAAATAAACAAACCGCAATGTTTTTTCACCATAAAGTTTCTAGAGAAGGAACCTTGTGCTTGCTACTTTTTGTAAGCTCACCGTTTTGCCATCTTTAGCTTTCATCTGCATATATGACTATATTGGGCCCACGCCTGATGTTATAAGAAGATTTAAAATACGAACGTACTGGCAGTTTTTAATAGATCGAGCAAGCACAACGTGCTTGACTCGATCGTCGCACAAATCAATAGGCTAAACAGGCATAAAAAAATATCTTCATATGGCACTTTTTTCTTTCCTCGGGATTATTATAGCAGCATTATAAGAAAATACTTCCATTTTAAATGTATTTCTGTCAGCTAGAAGTTCGAGCTCATAGCTTTATCTTCGGCAGTTGCTCATGCTGAGCAAAAGTTTGTGCAGCCGAGGTGCATCCCTGAGCAAAGAGCTCGCTTTTGTTGCCTAGTAAGGGTAGTGCCGTTCCGGTTGACTTACATGAGAAAGGGCCGAGAAGCAAATATTTAGGCGAAGTAGTACTCCGTTCAAAAGAAAACAGAATAGTACAAAATGTGTGAGCAGGTTATATGAGCAGAGCTCTTTTTCAAGCGAAAATGAATCGACAATATGGAACTATTATTAATGGCGCTCGAGGCATTGGAACGGGGGCTCGAATCCGCGGGAGGCTTGCGGGCCGCATCCCAGAGAGTCGCGGGCCGCGTGTTTGAGACCCCTGGTATAAACCTTCATACTACATCTGGATAGGTCAATTTGTATTAGTGCATGATTGAAGTACATGCTGCTTGATGGTTGCTGTTCTTCCTCTCCTTTTTTAAATATATATATCCTGTATATTTGCTAGTTGGTTGTTGTAAACCTTTTAATGTCGTGTTATTATTTGTTTGTTGTTGTATATGTGAATGCATATGTTGTACCCCACTCCTATTTTGGCCTTCAATGGCCTTTGGTATCCTCTAAATAAATACAAAATAAATCGTGATTTGATAGAACTGAAACGCGGTCCGATCCGAAACCTTGACCGGCCAGCAGCTCTCACGCGAGTGGTAGATCTGCTCGGCGTACTTTAACCTTGCTCCTGTTCATCGCTTCGAAAACAATAACTCCATTAATTGTAGTCTGCTCCTTCGATATTGAGTTGCACAATAGGATAAACTCGAAATTTGTTACCCTGTTCCTCCGCGCAACTGCACGTCCGTTGCTTACGCACGTCACGTGGTTCGCACATATAATTACCATTCAGCACATTCGGTGGGAGTTGATACCACGAGGACGCCACAGTATTTGGTGCCCCAGTAGACTTCCGGTAGTGTATTTATTTATTCTTCAGCAACGCACAGAGATAGGATGAGGAAAGTTTGTTTCATAGAAGTTTCTGCAATATGTTTGTAAGAACATTAGTGTATTGTACAAAGTAGTGCAAATAACAAAAGGAGGCGAAACATACTAAGAAGAAGAGGAAAACCGGAAGCGCGCAGGGGTCCGCCGATAGGGGTGGTAGTGAGCTTGTTTGCAAACAAACATCGGTGAATATCGAGCGCGTGTGGGTTGTGTGATAAGCAGTGCTGGTTTTCAATTTGAGCAGCTGAAAGCCACTCAGAAAATATCAAGGAAACTACCTTCAAAAACATGTGGTACTTGCTTTTTGATTCCCATTAACGCTCTGAAAGTTTCAAGTTTTCGCATCTGTTACACTGTTATCCCATCTACCTAGGTCACCAACCACTCATGTTCATCTGTGCTGCTAAGCACAATTGAAATTGCTCCCGTGCTTTTCTACGACACAAGCTGAAGTGCAATGAAAACTGATCTGAGCTGATCCTAGCCTGCTCCAGATTGTAGTTTTAGCTGATCCCAACCTGCTCCAAAACAGCTGTTTCAGCTGCTCCCGTGGCTGCTCCCAAGTACATTTCATGAGTTCCACACCTGCGTTTGCCCACACTGGACATTGCGCGCTTGCAGAAACCAGATTCGTGTGAGGCTTGTGCGCACGCGCGGTGCCGACAGCAGCGCCACCGCAGATGTGAGACGTCAGAGATTCGAGTTGCTGTATACACGAACTCATCTCTGTGACGTCACGGCACGGTGGTGGCGCGCCGGTCGCACTTCCGGTCTGGGGCTGTGGGCAGAAGTCCCCATGCCAGACGTGTATTCCTGCGTTGTTTTGAAAGGAATCGGACAAAAACCTGCCTTATCGTCAAAACGCCGCGACTGGGGCCGTACCAAAAGTGTCGAGAAAGGTTTGAAGGTCAGTTTTCACGTGCTCGGTTCGTCCGAGAATCTGGATATGTGCCGTGAAAAGGGAAAAGCAGACGCCGTCGGACAACGATTGCTTGGGCGGGGAGCACTTTGGGTTGAATTCACGGATACTTGTGGTCATCAGATTTATTTGTTTTGTTCCAACATGAACGCCAGAAAACCGTCAAGTTGTGCGGACCACCTGCGGAGTACGTTCAGTGCGTCTTCAAGTTCAAACGGCCACCTGATCGTTCAAACTGTCGTCTGCTCTTTCAAACGTTTCTGCTTGTCGTCTGCTCTCATTAGACGACGCCGGCCCGTAGACCAAAAGTTTGCCCGGTCCTTGCGATAAGAAGTAAGTGCAGGCCTCAAAAGACTTAAATTTGAAGGTTGGTAAGCAGGCTCGTCGTAAACAGTAGATACAAGGAGATGTTGATTATTGTTACCAGCGGCCGTCACCGACTTGTTATGCCTGATTCACTTGGTACGATTCTGCTTGCGATTGTCAGTATCGACGTCGACCATCTCAGCTACGGTTCACGCTTTTGCAGCCCGAGCGACGTCGCGACTGAAAAATGCGAGCGAAATCTCATCAGGTGAATCAGGCTTTAGCGTACATTCTGCGGCGTCCACGCGGAATGAATCGCCGCATGTCAGATTATTCACGCGAAGTTTTGCGGTGTAACGAGCCTCGTTAATTTCGCTGACGCCGCTCATGTAGTCAGACATTGCCAGGAAGACGTAGAATCAACAATTCGAATGCGAAAAAGGGCAGGGGGACTCTCACTGACGCCGATAACATCGCATTTCAATGGTTTGTTTATGGGCGACGGCGAGCTTGTTGCCCACACCCCCATCGCGCATGCGCGGCGCCGGTGGCGTCCGCTAGGGGCGCTCCGGGCGCTCCGGTTTGTTTGTAAACATGAGTTGGTGTATAGACGTTTGAAAGTACGGCCTCTGGGCGCCGCCATTTTGATGCATAGCCAAGCATCGTTGAGGCGTGGAAGATGGCGGCGCCCAGAGGCCGTACTTGCAAACGTCTGTAGATGGATGGGGCGATCCCATTCCGTGACACGAAAATGGCGTCTGTCGTTTTTGTGTCCTCGCATTGAGAGGAGAAGTTCGACCAGTTGGCGCGAGCGCTCTTTGACAGCTCGGCACAGTACGTCACATCAGCGTTCTGCAAACATCCATTTGACGTCACCCCTTTGACAGCTCGTCGAAATACATCCTGGGACAGTCCCGAAAACATCCGTTTGACGTCACGGCTTTGTCTGCTCATCAAAAAGTTGCCGTCTGCTAAATATTAGGGGTCCACGAATAGTGGAATAAAGATATAATCCCTGCGCAGCCTTTTACGGCGCTCCGAAAATACACTCAAGTTAAACGTTGGTTGGTTGGTTGATTCGGTGTTTATGGTCCAAAACCTATTAAGGCCATAGAGCGCAAAAAAAAAAGAAGACTATTGTTGGAATAGGTTTAGAGGGAAAAAAGAGGCTTTAGTAACCAGTGATTAGATAAAAGATGGTAATGGGGTACCAAAAGGTAAAAGGGTGATGGGAATGATCTATAGGTTAAGAAGGCTACGATCAGTGTAGAAGGCCGATATTGTCTAAAAAAATTTAACACATTAGTGTGTGTCACAAGAAGCTCACCACTTAAGAGCAGAGCTGGGTGTAATGGGATATGATCTCGATACAGCTGCGATAAATACAAAAGACGTTCCTCGTGATAAGCAGGACATTCAACTATAGGATATATAGAATGCTTAAGGCATTGTCACACTGCTCACACGTGGGGCCTCTTCCCCACAAAGGAGGTAGCCATGAGTCAGATGAGTGTGACCAATCCTGAGCCGGCAAAGGACAACCTCAAGAAAAGCGTTCCTGGTGGCGTGCACTCTTCGTTTCGCTCAAAAGAGGTTTGATCATGTGCAACTTGTTGCCGATTTCATGATCCCATTCAGCCTGCCATTTGCCCTTAACGTGACGTCCGAGAAGGCCTTTGTAGTCTGCATAAGGAATTTTGTGGAGATCAACTGCTCGCTTCGCGCAAATACTTGCTGCGCAATCTGCTGTCTCATTGCCCGGAATGCCCACGTGGCTGGGAATCCAGCAAAATATAATTTCGCATGCCTGTCTTGAGGCAGCAACAACTTTGTTTCGCAGTTCAAGGAGCAGGAAGTTCTTGAGGGGTGCCAGTGAAGAGTAGACATTGCATGCAACGCACTGAGGGAGTCAGTGTACACGATGGAGTGAGACAACTTTTTATTAAGTATGTAGCCTATGGTTAGAAGCACACCATAGAGCTCTGCTGTAAAAATAGAAGCAGAGGAGTTGATTCTTTTAACAAGTTGAACACTTGGGCCAATCATAGAACAACCAACAGCAGATTCGGTCTTTGTACCGTCCGTGTATAAGCTTACATAATCGCCATACTGACTTTGCAGTGCAAAGAATTCATGAAGAAACGCAGCATTGGGAGTATCAGCTTCTTGTATAGCGTGAGTGCAAGGTCACACTTAATGACAGGGTACTCTCAAGGTACCCCCGCAGCAGTAGACTGCACTACGGGAGGCTTTAAATCGAGTCCCATAGTTTCACGGGCGCTTTTCAATCTCAAAGAGAAGGGAGGTACAGTTATGGGTTTGTTTTGAAACACCCTTTCAGAGCGCATGTCTTCCATAACCATTCGCGCAGGCTGATCATAAACGGACCGGACTCACAGGGAATACATAAAGCCCAATGACAATCTTCTCTTCTCAAGAGGCAGCTCGTTGGCCTCTGCATACAGACTTGGCACAGGAGACGTGCGAAAGGCATCCGTCGCCAATCGCAACACAAGATGGTGGATAGGGTCAAGCATTTATTTTCACTCGTGAAAGTAGGATGTCCGAGAATAATAAAACATGCAAAATGCCGATACTCTAATTATTTGCGACTCCAGCGATCTATAGAGGGACTGCCCTCTGCTTATAAGGGTGCCTTATTTGCACTATATATATGGTGCAAATATGGCAGTCCCTTAGAGTGGTCGTGCCGTGCCATGTGCCAGCTCAACGCACAACGCTCACCAGGTTCCAGCAGGCGAGCATTGGACTCGAAATAGTTGGCCCCGATTTTTATTCACTATATACGTTTCAAAGACGGGGCGATGTGTGGACGTATAAGCGAGCTTCCAGAGGCTTGACCTTCGGGGAAGCGATAGAAGCATTGTGGTGCGGCTCACGCGGTAGCGTATAGTGGCGTACAGAGCGACCCGGGCAACTCACTCATCGACAATAACAACAGTCACCGGAACAACTGTTCCATCGCGCCAACCGCCAACATGTAATCACTGAAGCCACAAGGGACTAGCAGAAATCGTGCAGGGACAAGTTTCGTTCAGTTCAGTGATTTCTAGGTTCCGCCCCTTCTTGCTGGGGTCGTGAAAAAAAAATATACTTAGAACATCGGTACTACGTTCCCTGATTGTCTTGTGGGCGCCGCCATTTTGTTGCTAGAGGGGGCGCGATTGACGATTGGTGATAGTTGCGATTTTAAAAGAATGCGGCTTCCTCAGCCGCAGTTTTCGAGAAAGCTTCATCACCAAGACCGAACAATACATCATACAAAACACAGTTTGCAGACTATGTCTGAAGCGTGTTTCTGGCTTGTATGATGTATGCTTGCTTCGTATGAAGCAGACATGCTTACATGTATCCGCAGTTAATTCTGTCACCAGGTCTGCAGCGAGTGCCGTGTCTTTTGTTTTGCAGTATGAGCAGTCGTCCGAATGCGGCTTTGGTGAATAAAACAAGCTACCAGGTTTGGGATGCGGGGAGGTATTCTTCGGAGCGACCGTTTCTTCAGTGCCGGATGTGGAGCCGCCCGTCTGCCTGCCCCTGATGGCTCGGGCCCCGGGTTCGGCTGGGGACTCTGGAGCCATGTCTGCGGATGCGAAGAAACCTGCGCAAGTCCGCAGAAAGAGGTTGAAATCAAGTGGACGACTACCGTTTACCGAAGAGCGACACATTGCGTTTCGAACTCTTGAAACGTAAAAATATGTTTCTGCGAATGTTTTTTTAACAGCAAAGCTCTATATGACTGTCGGGTATTTTCGTGTCCGTCGACAGAAAACCATCGCGCGCGCCTTATCACCGTTCGCGCACACCTTATGTCTTATCATGTGTTTTTGACACTTGTTTCAATAAAAAAAACACAAAACAAGTGTCAAAACCACGTGATAGATGATAAGCACGTAGCTCTCCCCGCATGCGTTTCTCGGTAAAGATTGCGGTTGCATAAGCTGCCGCGGCAACGGCAGCGTACGAAGTCTTTCATATATACAAAAAGTTTTGGTGCAGTGCATTTACTTTTCTTTCCTCAATCATTTGGTAACATGAACTGCTGCTTGCGTTCCAAGTGACTTCCGGTCGCACTGTCTTTGCAAGCCGGTTGAGCTTGCTTATGTCACCAGTGCTAGAAAGCATAAATGCTTCACGCACAAGAAAGTTGGAGATTTAGCGAGGGCCTTCGGCTGTGCAATATTACATCTTGGAGGAGGCAAGTTGGTTTACAAGAATACTCGAAGCATTTTAACAGATCTCGCACTCCTTCGTTCCTTTGGCGTTCACCTGGAGAATTGGAGGTCAAACGCTTCATCCAGAAGTTCCCCCAGGAATTGACATTAGGGGGGGGGGGGGCATTGAGAATAGAGGAGTCGTTGGGGGGGGGGGGTGTAGGGAAATCTCTGGTTTCATCTACATTTCAAGCAGCGGTGTTAAGGTGGCCTTTGTTCACTCGTTTCATAAACCGGAAGCACTCTGGGACGTTAAAGACTGGAGCACCACCTGGTGGCGCTCGCCATAAAAAGGGTCTATAGTGCAGTGGGCAATCGTTACAAGTGATACCATAGAGTTATTAAAATAAACACTAGAGGTTCAGGTGGCGCTAGTGTGCTGTTGCATTTTGAAGCAGACAGCAAACAGTCTAAATTTGACTTCCGGTAATGCATTTCTATGGAAAAACGCAAATGCATTTTCTCTTCGCGCTCGATTATAAGAGCAAATTTTGCTTAGTGTTGCGACAGAATAAAAAGTTTGGAACGTTTTACAATCGGATGGACAAAATTATTTGTCAGAGAGTTTTTCTTTGGAGTTCACGGCGTTGAACACTGCGCTAAAATAGCCCAATGCACATGTATAATACGTGTTGACGTTGCAGACTGCTATTATGGGGCACGTATTTACGCACATAGTCAATGTAGGAAGCACACAGAGTGAATCAGCTTGACCAGACACCAAAAAGATGCTAATATATGCCAAATCAAACACTCAAAACAGACGACAAGAACGAAGCATGGAGTTATGGAACGAAGAACACGTACTGGATTAGTACTGGATTGCAAGAAACAAAGTTAACACCGACGCTTTATAGTGTAAGACGACGAACCATTGATCATCTCATCATTTCCCTTCCTCATTGATCAACTCATCATCATCTCTATCACCTACCTCATCTCATTTGAGCTTGATTTTGACCTTCCACTTCCTCCGTTTGCCAGTTACGTAATGTCTGATTGCAACGAAGTCAGAACGCAAAATAAAGAAACTAAAACCAGAAAATTGATGTCCTGTTGCAATCAAATCGGGATGCAAAAAAAATAAAAAAAATAAAGCTTTTTAAATAAGTAATTTTTTCAAACGTTTTTTTTTATTCTACGTGATGGCGGGAAATACACAAATAAAAAGTTGTGAATTAAGCTGTACTTGAAATGTTCAGTAAATCGTCTGCATTAATATCCGTGATCGGACGAACTGATGAACCAATCTGCCACGTTTAAAAATACATATAGTGGTAAGAATCACTATATTTTCTAGCTGCAGTAGTTGAAATAAACTTAATCTAATTTAAATCATATAAATTTTGTAATAAATCAAGTAAATAAATTTGACTAAATGAAATAAATGCGATAGCTTTTTTTTAAGTCACGATTTTTTTTTTTTAATTTTTAGTGATGGAAGCGGCATTTGACCTTTTGTAGCAGGCCCTGTAGCAGGCAAAACATTGGTCTGGAGCACTCACTGATTATTTTGGAGCAGATACCAACGGCTGTTAGCATATCACTCGAAAATAAAAAGTGATTGCATCCTTAAAATGAGTTCATATTTGATAATTACTGAGAGTTCCTCTTTGATACTGGAGCATATTACGTAGTACCTTTTGTGATAAGAATAGATAGGGCAGAGATAGAGAGGAAAGTGTTGAAAAGAAAGGAAGCCTGGGGGCACCAAAGGAACACAGAGTGTTCTTTCAAGAAATAAGGCTCTAGTCAGAGAAGGTTCCATTTACAATGGGTACTAAAAAATTATGAAAAATGAATAACAGCGCAACACTTGTTGGGATAAAGCTTCCTTCCCTCGCACTTTTACAGCCGGTAGTTTTTTTAGTTTGTATATAAAAGTTCTGTAAAATGCCTGCAAAACCCAGCTCGTTTATCAACAGAAATGCGTCCCCCCCCCCCCCCCCCCCCCCGTTTCATGAACCTGCCAAACTCGACTTTCATATTATGAACTGCCAAAACAATCAACCCCTAATATTATGAAAACCTATACACTTCTAAAAGTGACACTGCTCCTTAGCGGCGTTTGAACTAGAGTGAAATCAAAGTTCGCTGCAGCTGCCCGGGAACAACCTTGACTACCATTTATTAAAATATAGACTCGCATTTTTTTTCTCTCTCTGCGCAGATTTTTAAAATTGGAGATCAGCCTATTACTAAGACATAAATTACAGGAGGACGCAAATGTATTAATTTACAAAGTGAAATCATTTGAGACATACGGCGACTTTTCATTCGCATACATGTCGTATTTTAATCACTTTCATTCCACGCGTGACGTCACGCTTCACGTGAGCGGTGTGGGTTGTTTGAAATTCCCGGGCGAGGTCATGTGCCTCTGACGTCATGACCCTACCGACCAATCCTGGATTTTCCTGACCCACCGACGCCGACGCCGGCTTTTCTGCGACATGAGCTCCTTAAAACTATCGCTTTAAAAAAGTAGACCTGGAATGGTACTGAGCATATAATTAGTGAGCCTATCGCTCTAAGCCAGGGACTCACCCTTGTCAGCCGCTGACCTAGAACTCCGGGGCAAAGCGGGGAAGTTCGACACGCGCGCGCAGGTGAGAGGCGGCACGGAGGCATGCGGCAGATATGATAATTAAATGATCTCATCAGGAATACAAGACCCTGATTCTGTCTTATCACAGTAGCCGCCATCCTACAGTTTGGTAGAGTTTTCTCGCAACTTTTAGCTCCTCACATCGCCGACATTGTCTGGAAATGTAAACAATGTCGGCGCTCAATCCACCAGCGCATCAACCAACCAGCGCGTTTGAATTTTTACATCACTTTCCACGTTAAACAATTTGAGATTCAACTTAGGGCTACTACTCCTAACCTCTGGCGACTTCCCCTGCCGTCCTCCTCGACCATACCTCCAGCGGGTGTCTCGACCACAGCTAAACTCGACAAACAAGGAGCAAACAAGGATCCACACCAGGGGCGTAGCCGGGGGGCTTATGGTGCTTCAGTCCCCCCCCACCCCGGCCCGAAATCTAGCCGAACCTATAGTATACACATGCATTTGGACATGTTAGGTTTACTAGGGAGCCGCGAGCCGCATTCCGAACACGCAAAGAGCCGCAGCTTGGCAGCCCCTGGCATGAATGGCCCAGAAAGAGTAGCTGGATTACGTCAGTGCCGTCGTTGTGTTGTTTCTTTCAGCACTTTGAAAATAAAACACACCTGGCCTGCTAGTCTAACGGGAAACACACACACACACACACACAAACACGCACGCACGCACACGCTAACAGTAATTTCTGAAGGTAAAGCTTTGGCAGCTCTGTGCCTAGTTGGTTCGGGGGTGACTTAGAGGAAAATAAACGCCAACCACAATTTATTACGCAAGTCATTTTTGCAAACTCATAGGCAGGCTGGCGCCTCTTGCGAGGCCCATTTCCGCTCTGTTTAATAACCTCGCACGACGAAAAACAAGCACTCTATCACTTGTGCATGGCTCATTACAGAATAATGTAGGGGTGTGCGTGCGAGTACCGAATAATTTCTGATCAAATCAAATATTGATTTAAATCAAGGAAACAAGCCGAATAGGTCGAATACCAAATTTATTTAACATGAGATCAAATGTTTACTAATTCTCGTGCGAAAATAGCAGCGGCTGTGCATGACCTGGAGTCAACTCTCGTTTCGGGCCACAACGATGTTGGTGGCCACAAAAGAAGTGCTTATAAGGATGTTTTTGCGGGTGTTACAGCGAAAGCTTTAGAAAAGTTCTAACGATAGGGTCGTTGAAAAAAAACTATTTTTGAAAACCAGCTTTCAGGCAGTGGAGGCCAGGAATTGCTAAATAATAAAAAATCACTATCTGAGTATAACTAAAATGTTCCAATTAACTTTCTGATTAGCGACTTTTAGGTCCTTGGGGCAATTATAGTTTTGTCGGCTACCACCATAAATTTATAAAAAGTATGAAAAAAATCGGTTTGGAGATATTTGCCGACGAACTTTGCGCTGTATATGGTTATTATTTCCGAAATTTGATATCACTTCACTCAACTGTGTTGTCACACTGATTACAGCGCAAAGTTTGGCGGCGAATAGCTCCAAGCCGGTTGCTTCTTTTTACTTTCCGTAAATTGCCCTAGACCTCCATGGTGGCAGTCTTCAAATTTTTTATTTCAATATAAACCTAAAGGTCGCTAATTAGAAAGTAAATTGGCACATTTTAGTTAATTGGACAACGTTTTTATATCTTTTGTAATTCCTGGCGTCCCCCGCGACTAAAAATCAGTTTTCAAAAACAGGTTTTTTTTTTTTTACGATTTTATTGTGAACAATTTGTTAAAGCTTTTGCTAAACATTCGGTATATAAAACATAAGGACTTTCACTTACGAAATAGATAAAACGAAAAGCATGCGTCTCGAGTGGATTTTTTTTTTTTGTCCTATAAAGAAAGTTTGTGACGATTGAAATTGCGTCCATAATGGGGTCGGGAGCGTTATCGATGTATTTTGTCATGTTTCACGGGCTTTTTTACTGGTCAGAAAAACAGGCACGCGAACCGTATTACGTCGCAAACCGCTAATTCGGGTGTTTCTTAATAAGGAGCTCCGTACTTCCCATTGACATTTCGGCTCTTAATACAACATTTAAACTTAATACACTTCTGAGCGACATCCACAACTGATCAAAGATGTCGCCTCAACTAACCGAAAAAACATTTTTTTTTTACTTTTTTTGTTTTTTAGATAGCTTATATTTAGAGTCTGTCAGAACCATGCTTGGAAACAAACGTTAACAATGTGTTTTCTGCCTCAATTTATATTACAAAACGTGCGACGCGCGACGGATGGCAAGAACTTTAACTTCTCCTGTCAGGTGTGATAAACAATCAGACGCTTTACAGCAGCTGTGCATGGGCGCCGCCATAACCGCCCTTCAGTTTTTGTTTCCTCTTATTCCGTTCGCTGCACTTCATTCTTACCAGAGCAGGGCAGGTTATTGCCACTTTAGGGGCTACTACGTCCTTCTCCCCAGCCTAGGCCTGTGTGGAGGCTCGGAAACGTCCGTTTCAGTGGCTTGGCATCTCGGTAAGACAAGAGAAGGTCGGCTATGGCGGCTCAATCTGGCGCGTGTGTAAAGCGTCTATACGATTTCCCGTTGGACGCACATTTGAAGATATTTCAAATTGTTCTCACTTATCGTACAGAAACAAGTTCTCAAGCTTAACGAAAAAAACGGTGAGTGTGCAGGCGAGCTGGTGGATGTTGATCATGTTGAAAATAACCCGAGACTGTGGTAAAAGATGGGAAACGTCGTGGAAGAAAAAAGACACAGGAAGAAGGGCCTCTCAAATTTCCACGAAGTTTCTCATCTTTTACCACAGTCTCGGGTACTTTTCAGCACTCTCAAGATTCTTGCTGTTGGGGCCTTTCCTACGCAGATTACCAATAATAAAGCCCATACGTTTACATAAGTTGCCGAGAACGTTTGTATCGACTCAGCGCATTAAAACCCGATGTGATGCGTCTAGTGCGTGCGTTGGAAAAGACACCGGCAAACGAAACATAACGTCCAACGTCTCCAGTCCTCCCGCAGGATGGTGCTGCGCCTAACAAAATCACTTAGTTCGTTTATCAGTAAGTCACCGTAAATGGATGACCAAGTCTACGAAAAGTAAGAAGTGCAAAAAGGAAATGATTTCTAGCTAAAATAGTATGTATTATTTTTTATAGAAAACAAAAATAAAATATTCGCGATTTTGATTGACCGTGCACCGAAATGTCCGTGCACCGAAATGTCCGTGCACCGAAACGTCCTACACCGAAATGTCCGGAGCAAAACCATCTCCGAAGTGGAGATGCCAAAAGCAGACATACACAAGACAGAGCATCTCCGACTCGGGGTTCTATAAACTATAAATATACCGTTACAGCGTTCACGTTCGCCCCCATTTGAAGCTTCCCGACTCCGGCAGAAATCATGAGCCCTGCCGTGGAGACGAGCAAATCTTCGGAGATGGTAAACATATAAAGTGAGGCTACACTAAACATGCGCGCGAGCACAACTTCGGGACAATATATCAGCAGGGCGATCGGGGCTGAAAGCTGCCGACTTCCTGTTACCAGCATCACAAATTATTATGTAGACATAGGGACCAGTTGGCAATCATCATGTCTTCACTTTTTCTCGTGCAAAAGCCACAATAGGGGAAAGAAGGACGGGACGAAGGGCCCAAAAAGGAAAGAAAAAAGGAAAATCAAGTACCTTTCTCAGATTTCGGCAGGTCCGACAGCAAGAGCCTCTTGATTTCCTCGTTGAGGGGTTCATAGAGATACCACGACATTGTCGATTGCCGCTGCTCGCCGTAGTACGTCCGCGCCGTCCGAAGATCACCTACCATCTCCGTGCACCCCCCCCCCCCCGACTTGGTCTTGCCATCGAGGGGTTGAACACTGCCAAACCTTCATCCTCTCTTTTCGAATAACAACATCCTCCTGATAATGCAGTGAGTGCGCAGGCGAGCTGGTGGATGTTAACCATTTTGTTCTTCCCTTTATGTCGCGGCCGGGAACAGAAGAGCAACGGTTAGCCAACAAACGTTCTCCGCTACTGCAACGGGAGGAAGAAGGGAGCGAAGGGAGTCGGCAAGAGATAGTGGCAAACAACGTTCCCTGAACCTCCAGCATGTTTGCTGATCATATCGTGTAAGCTGCGTCTGTCGGCATCATCCAAGGCTGTGGTCGTGTGGCGCCATCCAAGACATCCACGACTGGTCTCTCTTGCCTCAAGCCGATGACCTCGGACTTCGTCGATCCGTCTGGGCTCACGGTCACGGACACGCTACTCTCGGCCGCGCAATCGTACACGGCGAAGCGGGCGCAAGCCGTCTCCGCATCATGGTTATATTTGATCCGAGCGCTTTGCTCCGTACAGGGTTCAAAAAGTTGAAGAAACGTGAAACCAACATTGGCGGCACGGTGTGTGAGCGTCAGGTAGCAAAAGACACGCGCGTGTTGATGTGCTGTTGTTCAAAGCGTATTTGCCGGAGCATATCCACCGAACACGAAGCCGTCTATTAGACGTCTAAAGACGTCTTGGCAAGACGAGCAAGAGGTCTTGTATATGTCTTGGCAAGACGTGATAGCCTAAGACGTCTTGAGTCATCTTGTAGCCGCCCTGTAGACTTCATAACGCTCCCTCTTTTTTGGGCTACAAGACGTCTTGCAAGGCGTCTCCTAGACATCTTAGAGACAGCTACAAGACGCCCAAGACGCGAGTCGTCTCTTTGAGATGTCTTTTAGACGTCTACGTCAAGATATTTTGAGACGTCTTGTAACGATGTCTAATAGACGTCTTGCGTAGTCCAAGACGTCCCTAGCTTAGTCGAGCCGTTTCAAGCCGGCTACGAGACGTCTTGTGCTCAGTGGGATCATATGCCCCTTCCGTATGGTTGACCTCGCGTGATACTAATAATATTAATAATAATAAAATAAAACAAGATATTATTGCTTGTAAATAGGAAAGATGCAGAATCGGAGCCGCCAAACCACACTGAGAGATTTCGTTGAACATCTCTGAGCATATAATCTGAAACAATATAACTGCGCACGCGCAGAAGTTGGAACGCGTTCCACAACCCAACTTCGACGAACATGGAAGCGAGCAGAACACGAGTAACTGAGTGGTCTACGCAGGGTGTCGAACCGAAATGTTTTTCGCTCCGGTTTTCGTTCCGGTTCAGGAAAAACGGTTCAGCTCCGGTTCAACTCCGGAGTGAAAAAATAAAGGTTCAAACCGGTTCGAACCGGTTCGTACTCACATGCTACAAAAACAATTGACGGCAGCGAAAGATAGACTAATCATATACTGTCCGAGGACCTATGTAGCTTGCACGGAATCCGGCGAGTGCGGCTGCAATGTCTTTACGCTCCATCGCTTTCTGCATGACCCATTCTCCGGCGGCAGTGGGTTACGTCCGTAAACCGAAAGGACTTTTCCCAAATACCATCCTCTCGGCTGTGCTCAGAACATTTTGCGAACAGAGGTACATCGAACGTTGTACCGCCGATGAACTTGAAGTACGCTCGCAAGGTGCGTGCAAGTTTTCTCGTTATAATTGCTGTATCAGCTTGTAACTTTTTGTAACTGAATTTATCTTAATATTCTAATATTTGAAGTGGTGACACTGACTCGATTTTATGATCTATAGCACTTGGTTGAAGGCTCATTTCCGCCGGCGGGTGTGGTTGGAAATTGTCGAAAAGTTCGTTCTATCGGTTTTCCTTAATCGCAATCTCCTGCGCGATACCAGAGAGGCGTGAACCTATGTTTACCGTCACAACGCGACTAGATTCTTATTTTCAAAATTAGTACATAATGTAGCTGGAAAGAAATCTTCAATTTCTGCTGCTGAAATTTGAGACATGCTCATGCATCAATTTCGAATCGTTGAATCATTGATCGACTCGCTCCAGCAATAGGCCCATCTCGACTTTGCTGTTTTCAGTTCTCGACATAAGACATACTTGTCGAAACGGGATCCTCAAATGAAACGTTTATAAACACCTCGCGGGTAAAGCATGCATACTTATTTTTGGAAAGAGCAGGCTTCATTTACAGGAATACAGGCGTGGTGGCTCACTGTTCTACTGTCGTCGTATAGTTGCGGCCCACCAACTTTAATCCTCACGAGTCACAGCACACAACTCTTTCCGCTTTCTGAGGTATATCACTGCATTACCAACGCGTGCCGGCCAGACAAAACAAATGGATAACTACACTGTCACAAACGATAAAAAAATTCGACACTGAAAAATTATAGCAAGCGTCCACGCACAAACACTAGGCAATATCCCGTACTAAAATGTCAGATACAGGCCGGAATGCAAAATGACGGTTCCGCCTGGACCCAAAATTGGGGCACCAGTTTGTATCCATGCCTGGAACCGCGCGTTTCCAGACGGGATACCAACTGGTGCCCCAATTTTAGATCCAGGCGGAACCGGCTGGTTCCAGTGGTTCTGGTACCAACCGGTGCTTCAATTTCAGACCCAGGTGGTGCGCCGCCGGAATTCCCATTGCGCTCACCACAGGACCATACAAAAGTATTTCGTGCGATGCCCGTAGCCCTTACAAGGGAGATCGTCCCGATTTCAGACCCGGGCGGAAGAGCCTGGGTCTGAAATCGCGACGATCTCTCGCTTGTAACAGCTAAGGGCATCACGCGAAATACGTTTGTAGAGTCCAGTGATAAGTGCAGCGGGAATTCCGGAGGCGCACACGGTCGTCCAGGCGTCGTCACCAAACACGGTGCACAGAACACACGCACAAGCACAGTATCCAGTGTTGAGCGCATCGGGAAGTGCCGGCGGGCAAGCGGTATCCGAGTTGTCCAAGTATTGTCACTAAGCACACCAGCGCCAAGCACATCCAGATGCCGAGCCAAAGTGCAATGGGTTGGCAGCTTCTTACTCTATGAAGATCCAAGCCGGGGTCAGTGCACCTTACGAAAACTAAGACGTTTGAAATATACCACATTCTAGTTTGAGTGTATTTCAAGCACAGTTCACAATTGTAAGTACACAAAGATATACCGAAAATATACACCTCTTTTTTTACATGTCCCATTGAAATCAGACGTGATTATTAGCAAATTATTCATAATTACACACAGCGCTGAATTACGCCCTTAGCAAAAATTAAGACGCTTGAAACCTACTATATTCCAATATGAGTGTATTTCAAGTATAGTTCAAATTCATAAGTAAAAAAAATTATGCCGAAAATATACATTTTTTTTAATTAGAACGAAAAATATATTTTTGAACATCTTTTGAAAATACTTTTATTCAAACGACACTTGAAGTACTCTTCGTGTATTCTGAAATATGTTAAAACTAAATTAGTACTTTTAGCAAAAACTAAGACGTTTGAAATATACCACATTATAATTTGAGTGTATTTGAAGTACAGTTCACAATTGTGAGCACACAAAAAATATACACTTCTTTTTGTTTACTTAGTACTAAAATATATTTCTGAAAATATTTTTAAAACATCTTTATTTAAGCTACATTTGAAGTTCCCTTCATGCGTTCTGAAATAATTAAATACTAAATTAGTAGGCACAAAATACCTTTCACATAGATTTCTTAAAATATTTATTTATTTCATGCAAAATATACTTCAACCCTAATAAAAATGCAGTGATTAAAATATGTGCAGAATGCTTTAAAATACCTGGAAATCGTAAATACTGTTGTGTTATACTCTAAGTATCTTTTGACTGCAATACTTTGGTAGTTTGACTTAAACTCCCAAAATATTGAAAATTTCGCCCACTAGAAGTTCACTTCAAGCAGATGTGGAGTACACTGAAGTGCCTAAATATAACATTTGATTAGTTTGTCAATTGAGTTGTGCAGCATCGCATTGATAAATCAGCCCAGTTTATGTTATTGTTTCTTTTTTCTATCAAGAACACACCTGATGAGTTTCGTGCACACGAATCACAAACGGGGTTCGGGAACTACAACCACAGCACTTGCTGATGCTGGAAAGTTTCAGCAAGTGCTGTGAGCACAGTGTTAGTTCATTGAATGTGTATACTCACCATTGTACGTGATGTGAGTAGCAACTTTAATATGGTGACGTTAATGACCATATTAAATAGTCAACTAGTAAAGGAAAGCAAAATAACTATTTTAAAGTGAAGAAACTGCCTTGACTCGCTTTGTCCTGAGTGGTGCTATGCAGAGAAGCAATAAAATTTCATCTAGGAGCTGTTTTTGTGGATAACATTTTAGCGACTGCCCCGAATTATTATTAGATGTACCAATGCTTTTTAGTGAGAGATATCGTCCACGAACTTCAAAACACTGTTTCCACTTTGACAGACTCCCGAGGAGAAGATCGAATACTTGTAACCTTAATAAGTGCAGAGGTGGTTACCGGCCAAATGATTACCTTCAATATGTAGGCTATACAGGGCCCTAGAGCAGTCAACGGGACTGTGATTCAGGTGTTTAGTGCATCATGGTGTTTGTGTTTGTTTCTAATGTGTAGTTGTGGGATGTATTTAATAGCGCCTTCAAATAAAACGGGGACACATTTACTAAGAAAATCCAAAACAAAGAAAAATAAAAAAAATGTTTCGCCATTGTTCAATACACGAATGGCATCTTGAGGGGCAAGCAATTATATTTTTAGGATATCTAAAATCTTTTCTGATTAATATTTATATATTTTCAATCAGGGTGTCGAACCGGAACCGAACCGAACCGATAACCGGAACCGAACCGGTATTTTTTCCGGAACTGAACCCGAACCCGAACCGTTATATTGTTATCGCGATGAACCCGAACCGGAACTGAACCGGAAAAAAATAACAGTTACCGGCTCATGTCAAAACGGTTCGGCCACGCGCTGTTGACAATGAATGTGCTATCAATGCCATTTGTTTTGTAAGTGCCGTCAACTGACACACACCTCGCTTACATATTTTTCTTCTCCACTCAGTCTTAGGAATATAAACGCTGCATCCATGAATCTTGACAAACGCTGCATCCATGAATCTTGACATAGGAACCAGTATTGCGCTGGTCGCGGCTTGCACGGAAAAAAAAATTGGAAGGCTGTGCAAAAAAAAAATCGCGTCATGGGATTTCGTTTTCTTACAATCTCGTAAAACCTAAATGCTGCTGTGTGCTCATTTCATAACACGTTTCTAGAACGCGCGAGTTCTTGAAGCTTGCTTCCATCGGAATGAGAAAAGAAAAGGCTGTGGAGTTTGATCATGTTTGAGGGAGAGAAAGAAATTTTATTTAAAGTTGAAATGAGCATTCATGAATTATATCTGCTCTTCGCTGCGCCAACCACCGGTCAGAGTATATCGAGCTATGAAGTGTCAAGATTTACATGCCGTATTTTTTCGTACCGGAAACTCGATAAATGCGGGGAAAAAAACAGGGATACAAACCCTAGTCGCTCGCGGAGAAGCGAAGCTGCGCGCACTTCCGAATTTGACAAAGGATCTGCCGAGCTTCTGTTGCTTCCGTCGCCTGCCCAGCGTAGTCATGTGACTCAAGCGGGCGCGTGCGCTCAAACCAACGCTCAGCAGACGCTGGAGTTAGCGCCCGTGACAGACAGCCCTGTCATCAGACAGTCGTTGTTTGCCGCTTGCATTGGCAACAGGCTTTTATAAACGTTATGCACTACTAGTTTCGACGATGTATCCCGTTTCGTATGTGCTGATTTCAGATGTTTTATTTGTAATTTATTTTGATGTTGCAATTTGTCATTTATAATTTCCGGAACCGGTTCGCGAACCGGTTCAGCGCCCCGAACCGGTTCGCGAACCGGTTCGCGGATCGAATTAATCAAACCGGAACTGAACCAGAACAAAATAAATTTACCTGAACCGGAACCGTAACCGAACCCGTATTTTTTTCGGTTCAAAACCCTGTTTTCAATACTTTACGAGCGTATTTCAAATGTGGACAAAATAATACAGAATGAATACAAAATAAATATTCATATTCAATATATTTCAACTTCGTTTCAAGTACGGCCTCTTTTTGCCAAGGTTAGGCACAAAATTCCTTTAACATAAATTTCTTAAAATAATAATTTATTTCGTGCAAAATATGCTCCAACCCTAATAAAAATGCAGCAATCAAAATATGTGCAGAATAAACTTAAAACATGCTGGAAATCGTAAACACCGTTGTTATACTCTATGTTTCTTTTGACTGTAATTACATGCATACAAAATAAATTTACTTGAGGTACCAAAGTATTGAAACCTCGCCTCTCAGAAGCGCGCTTCAAGCAGATGTGGAGTACACTGAAGTGCCTAAATACAAGATTTGATTAGTTTGTCAATTGAGTTGTGCAGCGTCGCACTGATAGATCAGCCCAGTTTATGTTATTGTTTTCTTTTTTATATCAAGAACGCACCTGATGAGTTTCTTGGACACCAATTATGAACGGGATTCGGGAACTACAACCACAACACTTGCTGATGCTGCAAAGCTTCAGCAAGTGCTGTGTGCGGATATGTTTGGCGTGGTTGTGTTAGCACACTGTTAGTTTAATGACTGTGTATACTCACCATTGTACGTGATCTAAGTAGTGACTTTAATATAGTGACTTTGATGACTTAGTGACTTCAATGACCATAACTTAATTGAAAGCATCATAACACTAAAGAAGGTGTTCGCTGGCAATAAGTTACAATGATATGACACACGTGCCTTTGGAAGGCAAACCATTATCCCTTCTTAAATTAACTTTTTCAATGTGGGCAATTATTGGTGGTCCATACACTACATTTTAATACAGGAACGTTTTTACTTTTTGAAAACAGCTCCTTTTTCTAAAGCACACCATCGAGTGCTGGCAGCGCAGCTTAAAATAAATATAAAGAGAGACTTCATTATTCTACAAGAATACCTTTCGTTTCCGCACCATGTGGTGTAATGACCTCGCGCAAATAAGGCTGAGCTAACAAGAAAATATGTTTACTTTTATGTTTTATTCAACTAAACTCAAGTCATATTTCTACAACAGAATGCGCTACTTGTTACATTTTTTATCTAAATAGCATTCTAGTGAGATAAGAATCCTATTCATATGGTTGGTTCAAATGACCAGCACACCAATGGCGTCACAATGTATCAATTCTAGTGCACAGATAAAAAGATTTCGGTAAAAAAACAGGCGTATTTCAGAAATACCATGCTGGACTACCTAAGATTGCGATTTACTGTAGGCTTGCCATCACTAAAATACTTGGGTATACAGAGATATTGCTTCACACTATAGCTTCTTACTGAATAGGGTGTCAAAACAGGCGGTTTGAGTACTTTTAGAATACACTCACAATACGAAAAGCGCGTTGTAGTGAATGTCACAAAATGAATATTGCATTTTTTACGTACGTAATCTTCATTTTCACTGACGTTTTTTTAACTTTAAGTAGAGAACATGCATGAACATATATACAAAATGTTACAAAAACATCAAAAAGCAGACGGTGCAAAATATAATTACGGTTAATTCTTATAAGATTTTAGTCGATTAATGGGATATGCATTATCAACATAACCCATTGATCTAAATTTCAAGCTTCTAGCAAGAATTTTTCAGACGAATACAGTCTTAGTGTATATTAGTTGCGTTCTGACAGTTAAGTCCTTAAACGCTCACTATAGCATCTCTCGTGCTCTATTGTTGCTGGGTCCGGGCCTATACAATATTCTGATCTGCACTCTTATATAGCATGAGACCTCCGGATATAACCACTTTGTTATTAAAACCGCCATGTAGAATTGTTTTCTTTTATAATTACGTTTACGTATACGAGTTCTCTTATTGTTTTTGGACGCCAAATGATCTCAGTTAAATAACATAACAGGTTTGACCTGTTGCCTGACGACTTCGTTAGCAAAGTGCTAACAAAGTTACGACGAGGAATTCTTTGTCAAATATATATCTACATTTCCTTAGAAAAATGTTTGCTGCCTGTAAGTTTCAAGAGCAAATGTTTGCATGACTGCAGTAGAAAATCTCGATCTCTGAGGTACCATTCATGTATATTGCAGGTGCGGGAGTTTATTATTCACAAAGGATTTGACAGTCTTTTGAAGAATGACATTGCACTATTAAGGCTCAGGGAGCCTTTTGATCTTAAAAAGAGTAAAGGACACATTGGAACTGTTTGCCTTCCCATAGAAGACGTGAAACCGAACACCACCATCACCGTCTCAGGATGGGGACGACTTACAAAGTGTGGGTAAACACCAAAGTCAGGATATCACTTTTTTGTTTTATTTTATTCTATTTATTGTTCCCTTAGATCGCCCGCAGACGGTGTTAGATAAGGTGTTTAACACTAAAATGCATGGTTACTAACATTAGGTAAAATAATCTAAAAGAGTTCGCTGGTTTCGACATTTCAAACAAGGCAGAAAGCCCACTTAGAAAATTGGTAGGTTCATATATGGTTACAATACCGATTTGAAGTGAGTCTGGAAAGGCTGCAGATTAGGAGCTGTTTCGAAAGCGCGCTATGGAATTGTGGCACGGTTGCCTCTATAATACTCCAGGTAGCACAATCTTCGAGCTAAAATTTGTTTTTTTTAATAATTCAGGGCCTTAAAAACTCGAAGAAGCAAAAGTAGGGCCAAACTTGACCCTCCTTGACACGTGTCTGAGTATCTTGACACATGTTTGGCAAGCGAATGCCGAAGTCAGGCTTTACTACATACAGGTAGTTTGGTTGTCATTTGGCATACTTGGGCCTAAATTGCCAAATATGAGATCCGGATTTTGGTTCCGCCTTCTGGGTGGTCGATTTCCCTGTGGCAACCTTTGGGCGCAATTAGCCAGGCTAGTGCCAAATTTAGGATTCACTGCTCGTTATTAAGTTCAAACGTGCAGCATCTTTGGACTCATGTCTGGCACTTTGGTGATTCTTGGGCGAAACAAAAGACAGTCACGAAAAAGCAAAAAACAAACAAAAATTGGCTCTAGATGAGGCGTTGGAGCGAAACAGTACTAGGCCTAAGTTAGGCCCTTGTGATTTCCAAGCTTGTGCCAAGTTAGGTGTTTCTCTGGTGCACTACATGTTACATGACTGCACACGAAGTCTCTAACTTACGTGTTGAGGCCAGGGATACATTTATTTTACTCGCTGCCTCACCTCTATGTTTGATTTTTAAGACTTTAAACTGGCAAGATGCTTAAAGTGACAGTATAAATGATGTAAAAAACCTTGTTTGGTTAAATAACTTTAAGCCAACCCCCCCCCCTTTCCCCACGACACATAATCGGGGGAATAGCCAAACACTATTTTCTCGTTCAAGATGGATTCGCGACAACGCAGCAAACCATAATTGAGCATTTCCGGGTTGTGATCAATGTGTGGTCGATGTTTTCTTTTAAGCGAGCAGGTTTATTTATGTGAAATATACAAGTTTAAAAAACTGAATATAAGTGTGTATGTGAGGTGATCTAGATGTGCTTAAAGGGTTCAAATATTTACTAGAGCGTCAATGCGAAACTAATATTTTCTTTTGAATTAAAAATACAGTAAAGCTTTGATAGCTGCGTTTTCTGCGGTTTGTATTTTTTCAGTGTTGTCTTTTGTGTGTCTTTAACACTTAATTTCGTATGAAATATGAGCACGCTTAAAGTAATTATATAGAACTAATATAGCTTCTAAAGGAAGTAACACACGTTAATGATGATGTTGATGAAATAATGTTATATTCTTATATATCCTGTTAATTAAATCATTTGTATAAGGGTCCAGTTTGCCAAACCGTCCGAGATCAGACCGAAGGATTTCGCCTTGTGGATATGAATTAGTTACTGTTTTGTTAAGTGAAAGGTAATGTGTATTTTCAATTCTCACATTTCTTGACTCAATAAAATGTAATTAATGTTTTTTTATGTTGGGGACAAGTTTACCAATTGTTAACGTGTTGGTTACCCTTTGTAAGACGTTCTTAGCCTCACTGCAGAACTGAGGTACGCATATGTTGGATCATAAAAGATAGATGCCATCCGCGCATAAATCAGTCTGTTTTTATTAAAGCCGGTAAATCGTTAATGAATATAACAATCAATAAGAAACCGCAAAAGTCACAAAGGAATGCCACAATTTGTTGCTTTATCACCAGATGTTGATTTATAGAGATTTTTCGAACTACTGCTTGTAGATAAGATAGCCATTTATTAAATAAAGAAAACTCCTTCAACACCGTGGACGTTTCATTTTTTGTCGTGATATTTTATGGTTGAGTATTCCAAAAGTTTTTGTAAGATCGACAAATATTTTCATTGCTGAACACTTTATTTCATTAATTTCTTATTATCTTATAATATGCTCATTTGTGCTCGTTCAGTCTATGAATAAAGTGAAACTATATTTCTCTCTATTTACCTTTAGAATAACCGTACTGAGAGTTTTATAACTTCTTTTTACGCAGAAAAACGGTATAAACATTTAGTACCGATGTTTAAATTAAAGTTCAAATAACGGGTACTATTGTAATAGACTGATAATTTCACATTTTAAATTAAACTTACTATTTATTAACATAAGAAAGTTTTTGAAGTTTTGATTGTGAAGGACGAACATCAGAGGAGAAAATCGGATTTGTAATGCCTGCTATTAGAGTTTAAATAAATAAATATTTTATTATCTGGCAGGGCATGACTTGAAATCATATGTTTATTAGGCTTTCTGACGCGCACTAATGAGATACAAACTCTATATTCAATGCAATTCATAAAACTGGTATACCTCGTTTTAAGTGAAAAATATATCATAAAACTACAAGTAATATAGTTTCGGTGATAAAATCTTAATTTTTAGGCGCGTTAAGCTCTGAAATAAATATCCACTTAACGTATTAAGGCACTGACATTCCTAGTCCGTACGCTCCAGGTTATGACTACTTTTTAATTATTGTCAGTAGGATGGTTTACGCATGCAAACATAATCACAATAGCATGGCAACGGTCTGGTTAAAAAACGGACAGCTTAGCTGCACTCCTGAAAAGTCAAAACAGGATTCGTGCGCCGGCTCTTTTGCTCAGAGCTCGCGAGGCGTATGCATTCCTCGGCGTGTTAGGTCATGGAACGAATAACGCTCTGTGAAATGAGCCTTATTTACCATTCAAGTTTACACACGTTTAGAAATAAACTTTTTTATTAATACACGATAATTATGTGTCTCTAGATGGGCGACTTCCTGACGTGTTGCGGGCTGTCGATGTCAAAGTGAGAAAAAACTCATTTTGTGGAAGAGGGGAAAAGAAATTCATACCAAGGACCATGTTTTGTGCCGGAAACAATGAAAAAGACACATGTGATGTAAGTTTTTTTTCTGCTGTTTTTATCTAGCTTTCCAAACTGAAATAAATATTTTTATTAAATAGTTAGCACCAACTTCGGTCATATATGTATGGTCTGTAGAAAATGGCCTTCGACATTTACTAGACTACACGAACCCAGCATACTTTATTGTATTTTTTTCTTATCAATAAGTTTACCATAGGATTGATATAGCCGAGATGAAGGTTATGCTTGCGAAGTTCAATAACTCTATGACAGGTTAAGTTTCTATTAATGTACTCCCTGATATATTCTCAGCAGTAATAAAAATAAACTAAATGTTGAGACGTGACAGCGTAGTATTGCAAAAAAACATTTTCTCATGAGCACTTTAAAAAATTATATATTATAGAGCAAAGTTGGCTAGTGTCCAATGGTACCTTCTAGCATAGTTGAGAATATGTGCAACCCCCAGTGAAGCAAATATAGAGTTACTATATGGTTTAATCAAGGTAACTTGATTGGAAATATTATTGTGAAACCTATGAAACGGAGAGTCAGGGCAGAGGTTTTTTTTGTTTGTTTTAGCGTTCAGTGATAAAAACGTCTACTAAAAATGATCAAGAAATTGCTATATGCTCATTCTTTTAGTATGTGACGCATTTGAACGGCAAACCGCCCCACATGTTGATGGGCTGAATCATCTTAATTAGCGTATCTCCAGCTGTTGTCTTCAATAAAACTATTTTCACCTTGCAAATGCAAGAAGAAAACACCCGTCGAATTGCTTAAGATCAAAACTTTTACGTGACTGATGAACGCATTGGAATTCGTAATAGTTGTTAAAGTTCAGTAAGAAATTCCAAGTAAAGACTTTGTGGGCTACATTTAAATCTAGATATAAAGTAGATATCTTTATAAACATTAGTACTATCTTCCTTGATGTGACAAATTTCGTCATTGAACAGGGACCATATTCATCTGATTCATCTCTGTTTACATACCTATGCAATAGAAAGCCATTTTATATATATATATATAAAATGTTATAAGCGCATCCGATATTAATAAGAGCTCAACATTTGTGAATGTCCTGATTTTCATCAACCATAGCGAGATTCTGGAAGCCCGGCGGTGCAGAAAAAATGGGGCGTGGCTTTCCAGGTTGGCATTGTGTCATTCGGAGGACCTTGTGGAGAGGATCATGGATACTACACCCGCGTGTTGCGCTATAGGAAATGGATTGAAGATAATATTCACGCTGCCCATGTTGTGTAGTTCTTTCCAAATAAAGTGATTCTCCACTTGCCATATATATTAAATAAAGATAGTCCCCACCTATCTGCAAATAAAGTTTCTTAATTACTTCCCATATAAAGTTTTTCATTACCCGTCTCAAGAACGGCTTTGACAGTTTTATTAAATATCTCTTATTTTTTCCGCTGCCTGGAATATTTGGTGAAGAAACACTTTCTTGACTGAAGTAGTTCTTAGGAAATGTTCTATTAATGCTAAATGAGCCACGTTCTAGCTAAACATTTTGATGCACCTTAATGTTTCGGCCAGATTTTCAGCTCCAATCAGAGTGCCTGCTGTTATATTGAGTTCATAAGTTACTACATATCTACCGTCATTATTGGTCAATAAAAAAACTAAAACGTTCGTTATACTACACGTCTGAAATATTTTACAGTGACAAGTTCATTATACCCTCTAGTGTAATGTTTGACGCCGCGAGGATTTAGCAAAATGTCTAACTTTTATATTAAATACATAATTTTGAATTTTTATGAAATAATGCTAGTTGAGCAGCAGGCTTGTAAGATATACTGATAAAGCTTAATTTTGTCTGCTTTTCAGCCCATATCACGGGGCTCGCTGACTGAACTAGTTTTTAATAAATTTGTAGATGCACCACCATTCCAGTACTCTTCAGATACGTCGAACACTCATACTTATGCGTCAGACTGAACTAAACGTAAGTGAGCCGACATAAAAGGAAGCTTGAGTAGGTTCAGCGCCAAATAATTTAAAAGTTCAGTCCTAAAACAATTACTACTCGTAAATGACTGTGCAATTGACTGTATTTGTAGGGACCACACTCTAAGAAAAAAAAGGGTGTAGTCGGGTGTATCAGGCGCACATGCACCCTTTTCCTGAAAGATTGCCAAGCCCGTGTACTTGTACACCGACAATGAGCATCCTCCTCTCCCTTAAAAACCTCTAGGTGTATCAGTGCACCCCCACGCTAGCCAGGCGCCCCGATCTGTTTGTGCTTGGATTCCCTTTTGGGGGTCACTTTTGAGTCGGACAGTTTCTTAGGAAGTATGGAGCTGTTCTGTTCACTCGGTATTGACAGTAGAGTAGACGCTATGCTTGTTTTAAGCCAATCGGGTCTCCGAGTAGGATCACGAGACTATAGTCTCCAGGCTAGAGATAAGACAGAGAACGGCACCTGCCTGAAGGCCAAGGCCACGAGTAGCACCCACTGCACTATTAACTTTGGGTCGAACTTTCAAGAGCATAGAAGGGACAAATCCTTTCGTCGTGTTCATTGTTGGAATAACCCTGAAGATAAGCCTTTGCGAGGGCACCCCCCTTTTGGCCTTGAAGGAGTTGTTATTTTCTTATTCCTCTCTTTTTCTTTCTCTCCCTAAGCTAAAAGCTTTGAAGAAGGTGCGCAGTCGCCGGACCAATGAACCGGATTCTTTTTCATCCCTTGACTCCGCTGTCTGGGCGCGGGTAATGGCAGGAGCGTGATCATGTGGTAAAGTTTTCACGAGTGACGTAGTAGCTCTTTCCAATCCCGGAATGTCTGATTCCCGGCCTAGTTTCTTGTGTGCTGTGCTGCGACCAGCGGGGCTGCCGGAGATTTCGTCCGCGACAACGTATTCGAGTGTACCAAGGCTTCCAGTGTTTGAAAAGTCCTACGCGTGCATCGGCAACAAGCGATTTCTTCAAAAAAGCCCAAGGAATTCATGTGATGCGTTAACTGTTCGGTATGGCAAATTACTGCTTCTGCCACATCGTGTTGAATCTTCACAGACCCATTTATTTTCGTTTTTGTGTTTGTGTGGTTCTGCAGCGCCCGTGTCGACATATATCTCGGATTACGTATTTCAAGTCCGGTATTTTCATCGTAAGTGCGCAGCTACCTACTCCTTTGCAGCAATTGACCGTTCCGTTCGGATTACCTCGAAAACTAGGCAGCGGCTATTTCCTAGCAGCCGGGAGAACAATTTCCCCCGAAAATCTATCGGCAGTCGCCTGACATTAGCTGTCTACAATCATGTGATAACTGCAGGTAGAATACTGACATTCTTATCCTCCCAGCGTTTTGTGAAAACGTGTTTCATGGACAGCTTTTCGTTGATACGCGTTTCGTAGACACGTTTCGTCGACACTAACGTTTCATCGTCACTCGTTACGCGAAATGCACGCTGTAGGGACATTTCGTCGCGCGTGTGTCTCTGAGGCGCGTGCTCACCGACCCAGCCCACCCGTTCACGTCGCTTCGTGGAAACAGTCTGCGGCGATTCATTACAAAAATTGTACTCCACCTGTGCCACCCGTACATGTCACTTCGCGGGTACACTCTAAGGCAACTCATTACAAAGAGAAAAAAGGAAGCTACGATAAGAGAGCTAGTTTGAGCTGTCTATGAAATATCGCGTGTCGATGAAACGTCGTTCGATGAAGTGATTGTATCGCCAATGAGTGGCGACTGCCGGCAGAATTTCGGGTAAATAATTCTGCCGGCTGCTGGGAGAATAGACACTACCTAAGAATCACCCGGTTCTTGTTTGCTCAGTAATCTCAGTTGTGTAATAGCTCCGCTATACATCTTCACATATCACGGATTGCTTGCACGTTTGTACTTGTTTACGGAATAGGCTGTCTAATAAACTTCTAGGAGATTTGAAAACAAACCCTTGTGTCTGTTTACCTGACTTTTTGAAACCACCTGGGCGCGTACATTTCTTATGGGTTTCCTTGAGGTAGGTGCACAAAAAGGTGCATGGTACACCATTGAATGAGGTGTATCTATGTTCCCTATGAGCGGGGTGGGTGTAAACAACGGTGCCATTGTAAACCCTGTTGGTGGGTGTATCTGTACTCCCCGAAAATTGCGTGGGTGTACAAAAGGGAATACGTTTACACCTCAAATTTGGGTGTACCTGCACACCGAAACGACAGTGAGGGTGTAAGGAAGGAGTAGTTACACACCCCATTATGGAGTGTATATGTGCACCCCTCGAATGCTGAAGGTGTATAAAAGGGTGTACATATGCACCCTTAAAAACGGTGTATGTATGCACCTCGTCTTGGGGGTGTACTTGTACACCTTTGTGGGTGTAGTATATGTGGCAGCACTTACACCCCCTCTGGGTGTACCCACTACACCCTTTTTTTTAGAGTGCAGAATAAGTTAGGCGAGTTTTGGAGAAATCAATTTAAGGTGGCGCATTTTATAGCACATCGAGTTACGCGGGCCGACAACGAAATTTGTATCAGTGCTAGTTAAGAGTGGAGAGGGAAGTGGAACACAGGACGGATCTAGACGACTTAATAGCACAAAAAACATGGACGAAGAAGAGACACAAACAAACAATGACTGGCGTCTATTCTTCGTCCAGTGCTTATGGCGCTTTAGTCATTTAGATCGAAATTGGCCAACTAGCCCAACAAGTTTTAATACAGGAAGGAAGGCTGTCTTCCGTGTTACCAATGAACTGAGCGGTTTTTTATAGCAAAGAAAATGCTCCAAAATTAAACTTCCTTGATCGCAAACTGTTTAAAGGTATTTTTAGTTAAGAAATTGTATAAGATCCCTGTTATTTTCAAAATGTATCTTGAGCTCAGAATTGTTCCTAAACAAAAGATAACGTTTTATTCAACGGAGATTCGTTGTGAACTTCTTGTATTTTCTTCTATTCTTGTTTTATAGAAAAGGTGATCGTCTTGTTATCTTAGTATTCCCGTTACTTCCGCCAGATTCGCCTAAGGTTCTGAAAAATGGCCAGATGTTTTTAATGGATAAATCTAATATTGCAAATGCTCGTCGTGGCTTTTGGTTTCGCTTTATTTGTTTCTTGCAAGAAAGAGGCAGATCACAGACAAGCTTCATTGCCTCTTGAGCGCTTGGCTGGCGTAGTCTGTCAAGTCGACTTGCGTCTAACGAATGTTCACTTGCTGGTTAGAAATATGCGGCGAATGCGGTGCGCATGTTTAGCAAAATCTGCGATCGAAGCTTTTATGAGGATGCACGAACGCAGCTCAAAACTTTCTCTGACGTGCCACATCGAAGCTCAGAACCATAGTTGATATTTATCAGTGCATTCTGTTGAAAGTCGCCCGCAGGAATTTGTGAGCAGAACGTAATTCGGTAAGGCAGGGCTTTGCAAGAGAATATGGCTTTCAATAAAAATTTTCTCGCTTAATTTATGAAGAAATAGCTCATCCAGCTCTTAAATTGTAGACACATACGACTGGTTTAAAACTAAGTGGAACCCATGTTTATCGTATACTATTCACATACAAACACACAAACACATACAATAAAATTGTGTTGCACATTTGCGTGTGCAGCGTGTATCTTGATACATATGATACTTACCTTTTTTCAGCCTGGCTAGCGATACGCACTCAGCATAGATCGATTGATCTCTCCAAAACCTACAATTTTAGAAGTAAAAATATTCCCGGACATTTTTTTAAACGCTTTTATATTGTTCTTCCAGATTTATTATTAGAAAAATACGTTATCTTTTAATAATGTTATAGAGCAACTTCTAACACTGCGTTTTGTTGATTTCAGCAAAGATTTTGACAGTTCACACGCTATTCCCTCCTGTTCACATACTTGCGCTTGGCTACGACCGACTGAGACAAGACCGGCTTTTAAGCCTTTTCAGTCGACTTACGACTGGCTGCATTGCTGCGCCTCCGGTCGTAAGCCGTCGTAAGAAGGTTAAAAACCGGTTTTGTCTCAGTCGGTTGGAGCAAAACGCAAGTTTGTGAGCGGACTTTTAAGTCGCAAAAACTTCCTAGCTAAGCGAAACTAAATATCTGTTCGCTTCATAGCAGTCAATAGCTGTTCACCTTGTACTTAAATGATCGCTTATAAAGTGTGCAATATATTGACATTATACTATATTTCAAATTTACTGTGCAAGATTGAGTTACATTTCGTTATATATATTTAATATTTTTTTAACAATTTTAATATCATGCACCAAGCTCGATTCATAATTTGCAGACATATCTAGACTATAATTTTTTTTCTGACTGTGATCCTCATGCCATCATTACAACAGAACGTTTAGGCTTTAAAACGTCTATGTTATGTCCAAAGTCAACAAAAAAGAAAATTAAAGCGTAAAATAATTTTATACGAACAAGTCAATAATGTAGTGAAGTGTTCAAGTTCCTAAAGATAAGAATTACGTTCACAAATTAGTACAACACCAAACACCTCAAGAGCTTTTCTTCCTGGAAACGCGTCATGCAAGTTTCGCATCAAATATGTCCCCGTGCAGCACGCCAGAGCAAAATATAGGTTGGCTGAGTTTCGAAATCTAGGGGTAAACTTGGGCAGAAAGGGTGTTGCTCCGAGGCGTTGCTTATCGCAGGAAGTTTCCATTTGTGCTTTTCCTATTGACTTTTTCCTGTTTCGCCACATGATTGTGGAAGTGCCAGACATGTGCCAAGAAGTATCACATATTAGTGAACCAAACCGCCATGAACCCCAATTCTGGCGCTTGTCTTGCAATATTAGCCCACGTTTGCCAGGTGAAAACTGAACAATCAGAAATGTTACCTAATTCGAACCCCGCGAAATGGAGCCTCGCTGGGTAAGTTAGCGCTGTTACAGGAGAATAATATATGACGGTACAAGGAAACCCAAGTAATCCAGGTAACAACCGAACAACTGGGGCGGTCCGGCTTCTTGCTGGCTACTTGTTTGGAAATTTAGGACAATTATAGATACAGACTGTGGATCAGCGACCTTAGGCTATACTTTGGCTGTATTGGCCTTTCGGTGAACCCAAGGTGGCCAGAGAACAGCCTCAATTTGGCCCGAACAACTGTGCTACATGGGTAATGTAAAATCTTTTTCGGGTAGCCGGTGCGAGCCGCCAGGTAGCGACAGTTTCTTTGCAAATTATGGTTAGCTCATTTTATACTGCTCTAGCTTAAATCTAACCTAATCTGCTTTCATCTGGCATGGGCAAGATCTGCAGCAACATCCATAACTGCAACTATACTGCATCTAAGTGAAGACGACACAGTCTCGCTTGTAATTATCCAGTATAAGCATCATTTTCAGGGATAAGATCAACATGGAATATTACTCATCCAACACATGTAGTAAATAGTTGCCTGCTTCGTTCTTCCTGCTTTTCTATTTGCAGAAATTGATATCCTCTTGTGCTAGCACTTCCAAAAAGACTAAGTACGATAGCACCATCAATAATATTTGGCCGCAAACGGCTGGCCTCTCCACTCTACATCGATTACAGTTTGGAATTCATCCACTAATCACTCGCCAACAGTTCTAAAAAAATATTCATATAAAGTGCTATATTTCTTATTTTAGAGAGCCACGTTTACTTCGCATACCGCACCTAACCTTGAATGCGTTATGTGTTTATTTTTTTAACTTTATAACTGTATAAAGTTATTGTATGGTGTGTTATAACTTATATATTTCATTGAAGCTCCTGCTTAGGTAAGGCCCCCAAAACAGTAAGCCGCCAATTAGCAGCTTCGTGTCTTGGGAACCCTCCATTATATATCTTAAAAATAAAATTAGAAAACTTAAAAAAAATGGCAGTAGCTTAGTTCGGCTATGCCAGGATATACGTAGCGTGAGCTTATGCGCATGAAAATGGTCAGTTACGGTGCAGCGTCAGCTACGCCACGCAGGCGCATTGCTGGGCATCAAAAGCAAAATTGCCGCGGCTATGATGTCACTAATTTGAATTGCAGATTGGCGAGGTAGCCAGGCGGCGCGGCGTTTTCGCGGTCATAATGAGCCGTGCTCATTATGCGAGCCGTGCTCAGCGCGCGGCAGCTGCAGAGGGAGCTGCCGTTGCCGTACTGTGCGTTAAAGTTGCGTGGCGTGAATTCATAATGAGCACGGCTCATTATGAGAGCCACGCGAAATTAAATCTTCGCCAGTATTAGCGCTACAAAAGAATTTTATTTTAAGAGGCTAACACTCAATTAAAACGGGAGAATTTATATCATGCGATTAAAGAGTTCTCTGAAGGATTTACAATTAGTGCAATGTATTTTTCACTCTTAACATTGTTGCGTTTGGTATACGAGTTCAGCATCCAGGTAAATATTATTGGCATGCATATCAGCAATTGATTTATTTCTATTTTTCTTAATGTTCCAATTTCTATGTTCAGCTAACTTGTAGCTGGCCACTTTGTATAGAATGCAGGGGCCACGGCACAATTATAGTCACAGATACAACGCTTGTATACCACTCATCAACAATTTCGAATGGGAAAATAAATCATTAATTTTGTAGGCATGACAATCGACGCATTCCCATTTGGCACATGCCAAAGGCAACATGAGTGTAGTCACATAAGATTTTGGTATAGTACGGCAACTATGAGGATGAACATTCTATAGTATTATAGGTCATTTTTCTCATATTATGCTTTATTTTATGGTTATAATATGTCATGATATTACATTACTATCGACTAAATGCCTATAGCGCTGCGCCAAAAAAAATATTGCCTAGCGAAAAGTCACGGCTTGATATATATATTTTTTTTCTGAGTTGGAATCAGTGAATTAATAAAGTGGTAACAACCTCCGAACAATCAGGTAAGTTGACGCAGAAAACAGGAGCTGTCCCCAACTGATGGGTTTATCGCCTCCTGAAATCTTCTCGATTTCTGAGGACGCAAGTCTGGCAATGCCACACTTCACCAAATTTTTGCACGTATTAGTCAAACACCGACATTTGCACTTTTGCTCCCAAAGTTGCCACATGAAAATCGAGCAATCAGAAGAGAAGTTTAATTTTAGCAATGTAGCGCAAAAAGGGGCTGGCAAATTGCCGGGCAGTTTTTCAAACTTGTTTGGAAATTGAGGGCCAAGTTGTTCAAACGGGTGATATTTGGTTTACGTTCTCTTCTGGCATTTCGAAGGTTTTAAACTTCCGAAAAAAAGCATATTGCGACCATATACGTGTTTATTATCACAATATTCCGTAAAAAAGATCTTTTGCAGCAAAAACACTGCAAAATCCTGTGATTCTGGAAGTTTAGTATTGACATATCTCCTCACTCTCGCAAGAGTCTTTTCCGAGGGGCTCAGAACATGTCAAGAACTGGCCGAAAACTCGGTCAGTAGTAGCCGTCTTCAATTGAGGAGCACGGTTTTCGTCGTCTATCAGCAAGTACAGAATATGAGACTATAAGCGTTATTGGAGTATAAAATAAGGTAGACAAAAGTTTTGATATTCATATATAAATATTTTACATTTGAAAATATCACAAGGAGCTTGTATGCATCTAAGAGATTTTCAGAAAACAAGTCTAAAATACTTCCTTTTATAAATCTAGGTTTATTAGTGTGAAAGTTACGTGGTAACCATTAGTCTCGACGTAATATTCGGGTGAGTAACCATCATAATAATTGAAAAATTGAAACGTGAACTTTTTAAATTTTAGCGGAAAAAAACGTACGCCACCCAGTATACTGAAATACGCACAAATTTTCTGAAATCATAATTGTAAAAACCATTTACCATGGTGTTTAAAACCTAAGACTTGAAAAGGAATTCTGAAGGCCATGCAGAATAAGAATAGAATACAGCGTATTCTTATTTGTTCTGTACATTCCACTTTTCTCTTCAAGCCCACCTGAAATTTCAAGTTCACCTTGAAGCCTCGTATCTCAGGATTTAAACATTTTGATTAATTACGGGACCAGTTGCATTTCGACCTTTTGTTAGTCTATTCGTAAAATGTATATTCAGAGCTTTATAATCTTCAATCACCCGAAAAAAAAAGTAGGGGTGTGCGAATAGTTATTTTGAAATTGAAATCAAATGAACTGAATACACATGAATCGACAAGTAGATTAAAGACAGCAGTGAGCAAAAATATTTATAAAATTATTTTTATTGTTCCGTTTCTTAAAAAATTTATCAAACACGCACAAATCATACTGACGCATAAATTGATGCATAATTAAATAGAGACTAAATCAACTAAATATTGTACTACAAACATAATTTCCTTGTTCCACCCGCTTTGAGTTCCGTATATCCTGAAGCATTAGACGGCAGGAACTCTACATTCTGTTTTTATTCTTCTGTAGCAGATGTCTGAATCGAGGATCAAGGCAGGTGGCAAGGGCGTGATGTGCATGTCTGCTTGCGTACTGACCACGATTCTGGGAAAACGCGTTGTTTTTAACCATGTGAAAGTGTTTGCGCACTCATTAGCAGTTGCCAGGGTTCTTTTCAATTGGTTGATTGGGAGCGGCTGAGAACTTCACTTCTACTGCACTTTTCGAATAATCCCCACTTCTATTGCAACTAGTTCTTTGACCGCCTCGACATGCTTTCCGAAAGCGTGCACGAAGCTTAATGCGTGCGAAAAAGCGTCTTAAAGGCTGAACTGTATGTATGCGATTTAGAGAGAGCGACAGCGACGACCAGCTCCAAGCGACGGAGATTACTGTCAGTTCGTCGCGTCGCTTCGGTATTTGGGTCTCTTAGAAAACGCCTCATCGTTTGGTCGCTTCTTCAATGCCATTTTCGGCTTGTATCATCGCGCGATTTCAACTGAGCGACAGCAGCGGCTCGATTCTTCCGGCAAATCCATACGGGCTATATTACAGCACCCTGCACGGATATAGCGTCGTACAGAGAACGCTGTTGCCGATGATGATAGTCATTGTTGTATATATGTATTACCATCTGCGGGCACGCCTGC
>JAZHYW010018094.1:0-37758 GCA_037355805.1 Ixodes ricinus
CTGAAGCCGCCTCTCCCCCTACCCTCCTCACATTTTTTCCGGAAACGGTATGCATCTCGGGACGAGTCGGTCCCGCTACGTCACTTTTTCTGGTGGGTTTTAGTAGAGGCGCTATTATGGTGAGCCGTAGTATGTTCAATTTACGGAGTAGGCAGTGAGCGCGGAGGCGGTGGGTGTCGGATTTGTAGCGTCTGCTTGCCGTTCTTTTGCCTTGTATTTACGGAGTAGGCAGTGAGCCCGGAGGCGGTGGGTGTCAGATTTGTAGCGTCTGCTTGTCGTTCTTTTGCCTTGTATTTACGGAGTAGGCAGTGAGCGCGGAGGCGGTGGGTGTCGGAGTTGTTGCGTCTATTTGTCGTTCTTTTGCCTTGTATTTCTCGACTGCTACGGATAGAGCTTGAACTGTGGAATTTCAGAACTAGAGCACTTCTTCGCGGTGCACCTACGTCGTTGGTGAATCTCTAGGAGGCTTCGTCGTGCAAGTAGAGCGGCTCGCTCGAAGCAGCGTCTCAGCAGAGACTGTCTCAAGAAAGCGCTGTCAAAGGTAGCGATCAATCTTAAATCGCGTCTCACGCGCTCGCGCGCTCCAACCTTGACAGTGCTTTCTTGAGTCCGTCTCAGCTGAGACGCTGCATTCGAGCAAGCCGGCCCTGGGCAGCGGTCCTTCCGTGCGCTTTAGTTTTCTCTTCCGAGCTGTTTACTAAAAAAGGAGAACCTTTCTTCCGCGAAAGCGCACGAGAGCAGCAGGCGTCGTCATTGCGATATCTTCGGCAACGAGAAATGATTTAGCGATGCGAGGCGTCCGCCCGAAAATTCGGAAGAACCAACATAGAAATGAAAACGAATCATGGTGAACTTTATACCCCTCCTGCTGCGCTCTGGGATATCAACTTACCTTGTTGAGGCAGCTTCCTTTTGTCACCGCGAGTAAAGCTTAGATCCATTTGTCTCGTAGTGTTTTAATTCACCTTTTATTTACATTAGAACCACTTCGAAAGTTAAAACAATATACGTAACACTTATTTACAGCATAGTTTGATTTGCAACACAACATTGACTTTTAAAATAGTTACGGTGCCCCTTTCAGACGGACAAAATAATTACAAGGTTGACAGAAGACATGGTAATCAGTGAGGCTCCGCTCGAAATCCTCGGACTGGAAATGCGCCGAGCACACCACGCTATTCTTTGAGGGGGTCCAACCACTTCCCCTGTTCAGTGCCTCACCCATCGGTTGCGACACACGACGTCTCGGGAAACTGGGAGCATATTCGGAAGCGATATATATTAATTTTGAAGTTTCATCAGCAAAGGGTGTGCGCGCTCACCGATGAAACGAAACACCAGTGCGCGAGTGCGCGACTTCTTCGACGGCTCGGACCGATTACTGCAATTTCCTACACAACACAATCCCATCGCGGTTAGGGAACTCCAGCAGACGATGCGTCCACAAAATCAAGCGCGACCGCCGCGATCGCAAACACTTTGCAAGGTGACTCTTCGATAGAGACCTTTGATGTCGTTCTCCGTCGTCAAAACTGTTGCTCAAGCGGTGCTCTGCGTCACGCGGATTTCACGCTTCGGTGGTTCGCAGACTCCGCATCTCGACGATCTCGGGCATCGCCGCGCGTCGCTCCTCGGTCGGCTCCGTCCGTCGTGCTTAAAGTTAAACGCCAAAACAACAGGGATACAAGAATAGATGCAGACAGGACCGACAGGACCAACTCGCCGTCTTAATTCCGCCCGTGAGTTTCGACAGCTCCGTAACTCGTAAATCCCACCGAACGAGGTAGAATTTTATAGTATACCGCCAACCGGCGCACTTCCGGGCCGACTTTTTTTTATGACTAGGCTTCAAAAAAATCACGTGATGCCATCCCCCTGTCTTCAACTCAGCCGTTCGAGCAAGTCGTTCGGGCGTGCGGCGTGTGGGTAGTTTGCCGTTTCGATCTGGATGAGCATCGTGCGGGCATGCGGTCGTACATCAGTACGGCGTAAGCCCGTAAAGACCCCGAGGCTGGCGAGTCCTACTCCACTGGCTAAATTCTCCACATCTACCCCGGGTAACAATTGTCACTGTGTGCTGGCTGATTGGTTAGCCAGTGTTGCGAGAATGGGCACCCCATTCCATTCCAATTGCATTCCGGGGAATTAGAGTTTCCGACAGTTCCATTCCTTTCAGCTCCTCAGAATGGAGACACTGGGCCCATTCCCACACCTGGAGTGGCTGAGCTCCACGATTACATTCCTCCTAATTCCTAAACGTGAAAAAAAGGGGCTCTTGGCAGCCACATTCTGTTGCTAGAAAAAAAAAAAAGCTGCATAAAGCTGCTGAAAATCCAAACGCGGAGACGACTGGAAAAGGAGGTAAAAGCTTACTCAAAGCCCTCACATTCTACTAAGCCGAAGGGTGGTCACACAATGCGCTTCGTGGCACTTAATGTCACTGCAGAAATCGATCGCGCGATCAAGCGCAAAAAGTTCAGTCGCAATGCAAACGCCAAAAATTAAAACGACCGATTTTTCTTCGCGAGCAGACCGTATACCCTCCGAAGTTACATGGTTAGCGCGTGGTCTGTTTGATAAGGCCTTAAAAATATCTAGTTCGCGCATGGCGCAAGAAGCTATCTTGCTCTGTGCTTCGAGTGCCTGCACAACAGCACCGCTATACTCTCGCTTCACCTTATGTGCGAGCGAGAGGCAAAGCTGGAAGCGTGAGCACGAAAGCTTCGTGCGTTCAGGCTTTGCTCGAGCGCGCGAGCTGAAGAGAAACGCAAAAAGCGCTGGTCTCGTGCCTCTGGCTTTGGCTTCGCTCGGCAGATAGCGTGAAGCGAAGTACAGTGCGCTGTTCGAAGCGACACCGCGCACACCTGCCTCAAATGAACAGAAAACCGCGGACAAAATGCAATCGGTACACGGCGCCAGCACAAGCGACTGTAGCACCCTATTATGGAACCTGCCTTACAACGTAAACTTTTACGTTTGCTGTACGATTCTTGCTATTTCTTGACATATTCATTCCAATTATTTATTTGTGTTCCACGCGAACACGAGAAGATCGGCTGGGTTACAGCCTAAAAACAGTGAGTTGAACTGTTCAATATTCTGGTTCGGTTCGGGTTCTGGCTCAGTAGCTTTGCATTTTGTTCCGGTTCCGGTTCTGCATGTTCAGCATTGCTTTTGAAATAACGGTTCGGTTACCGGTTACACCAAACGCGAAACAGCTGAAACCGGTTCCTAAAACAAATTATCCACACCTTCCAGTCGTTAACCAGAGAAGTTGAGTCCAACACGGCGTCATCTGCATTTAAAGAAAAAATAGGTCACTCGAAGCCGTACTGCGGAAGCGAGGACAGCAAAACAAACGTGTGCTTAATTTCGTTTTCTGATCTTGACTTTTACCGCAAACACCGTTTTATGAAAATTACGTGGTTATGCAGGTGCTTGGAAACAACGAAAGTACAGTACTCAAATGTGAAGTCAATTTGACTTCGCATATGAGTACTTGATTATTATTAGTTAGTATCTTGATTATTATCTCCAATAAATGTTTGAATATTATAAAAATAAAATATTGTCGCAGGGATATTTTAGCGGAATCGGAAACGACACACCCCAGCTCAATGTTGAACCGATTGGAAACTTGAAGTGAAAACGGAACACAAAACAGGAAATTAGCCAGAACCAAATATAGATACTCAAAATGCCAAAAGAGAAACAAACAGAAGAAAATGGGGAGTTGACGCCAGACGAAAACACAAAATGGTTTCGGATGTTTGTCTACCTTTTCGTATGTTTGACCCCCTATGAAAAGGATGCCACTTTCCTTTGCCAATCTGGCACTCTCGGGAACACTGTCTGTATAGGAACGCTGATAACCAGACCCTGGGTCATGAATACACGGATTGCTCCAACAAGGGAGGAAGCGAGCTACGAGCAGGATGGGCTCTCAAAATCCAGAGTCCTTTCAAGCTTACGCGCCCTTCTGAACGCGTTTCTAAAACATAATATCGAAAAAAAAAGGAAAAAAAAAGGACAACCGCGAGGAAGACAGCCGTAAATCTTCGTGATCGTTTGTGCCTTTCTGTTTTTAGGGGTGAAGCTCCTTAGGGTCTAGCCTTGTCCGTCCGTCCGTCCGTCCGGCGTCCGTGCTCACATCGATTGCCATCCCATCTATCTTCTTAAAAAAATAAAAATAAAATGTTTGCGCAGTCGACAGGATTCGAGCCTGTGCGGGGAGACCCCAATGGATTTCTAGTCCATCGCCTTAACCACTCGGCCACGACTGCGGGACGAGTAGGGGACTCTGAGATGTGGTAGTAACTCAAGAGCTGGGGATGTCATGGATGAAACGTGGCATGTAGCCGCTCAACGTCTATGCAGGAGGGGGCGCTGCGGTCAAATGCGTATATAATCGCGTTGAACTTTCCATGCATTGGCTCAACGATTATAGACGAGAGGGCGCTGCGGTCAAATGCTCAAATGCGTATATAACCACGTTCCATACCACACATTCTCTTTCTGACATGGACCGTTGACTTAAGCGGTGGAGATGCGTTCCCACGGCTTCTAGCGGATCCAAGCTGATCTGCTAGAAGAACCACTGGCTCTGCATTTCACCGATCATAAAGCAGTAATAATTAAGTCGAAACGCAACCTGGAACTCAGCACTACCTATGAGCAATAAGAAAAAAATCAGCACCATCAGCACCACCTATGAACAAAATCAGTATCGTCAGCACCACCAGAGCTTCGCCCCAATCAACATCATTCACCACGTGGAGATGCAGTCACTTTTTTTAAGTTTAGCCATCTCTCATCAGACATGTACAAGTTACTAAAAAAAAAGTAGTTAAGTTTAGTTACTGAGTATCGGCCTCAAAAGTAACTTGAGTAGAGTAGAAATTACTCAAATGAGAGGTAATGGAGTAAACTACTAACTGCCGTAAAAAAGAAGTGAATTTCTTTTTAAATAACTTTTGTATCATTTTATGGTAACAAGAAAGTACATAGCTTCTCATCTGTTAACGAAATCCCGCCAATCGAATATAAATCCATTTTCTGGCTTGTGTTTTCATCAATAGCTGATTCTGCTCCTGCATGCTTCATTGTTTTTTATGTTGTTTTTTTATTAATGATGTAGTGCGGATCAGTGGCGTCACGAGTCACGACGTTCAGCGGCACCCGGGCGGTAGCCCGCCGCGACACCCCCGCCCCACCCTTGTGACGCCACTGCTGCAGATGCATCATTTCTACGTTGAGGTTCCGCACTGCCTGAGCTTGATTTTGCAGTCAACGTTTGCTTCTTTATTATTTCTTTTATGTAAAAACTTCGGGGGAATTACTAAGCTTTTTCGAACTACCTTTGAATCTTGAAAGACCTGCATAGTTTTGGGAGGAGAGTCAATGCACAAAATGTAGCCTTTGTGTTGCTCCTTAGCACGCGATTTTTCAACTACAGAACAAACCAGAGGAGCACCAGATGAACTTCAGAGCGGGTGCTGAATTTGGTTGACTTCTTTGGTGAGCATGCAGTGAAATGAAAACACTTCTGCAATTGGCGTGAGTTCCTACGTTGGGAAGAAGCTGGGACAATCCCTTCCTTCAAATGTGCGAAGTGTTAGTCTCCATGAGCTCAGGGACACAAAGAAACACCAGTCTACGTCGCTAATCCCGCAGTCACTGGGCCTCGCTTGTGAAAACGCTCGAGATACACCTTCGCGTCCCGGGTAGGGTTCCAACTGTTGACGAGGCAGATGGAGAAGCGTACAAAGCCCTGAAAAGATAGCTTTCTCCGGATTGTCTTGGCTTGAAGTCTTCCCCCCCTTTTGTGAACATCAGCTGATTTTCCGACATCTTTTCTGTTTTTGTGCGCGAAGGTTTGTTTATGAGCAAACGGACTACAAAATTTCGAAAGTAATTTGTAATTTGAGTGGATGTTACTCGGAAAAAGTATTTAAAAGTAAACTACTAACTACATAAATAAAAATGTAATTTAAAAGTTACTAAAAACTTAAAAAAATGAAATTACAGTAACTTGACTAATGTAGTTGATTTACGTACTAGTATGTACTCATACAGCGTCTCGGCAACCCACCAGAAGAAGCGCGGCAATGTCGTGTTATTCACTTTTTTTTGTGTGTATTCAAAATCTGTTTAACGTAAACTCCGGATATAGTGACTGTTTCTAAGAAAAACGATGCGTTCTAGGTGGGCATTAGTACAACCAGTTACAGAAATGTTTTTGAAGCGTCTTAAAAATATGACTTTGCACGATGCACCGGAGACACTAGTCGTTATATTGGAACTAACACTGTGCTTTTGTTTGCTTATGTTGATTATGAATAAATTATTTTGGCGTCACTGAGGTCAATACAAATTGCGCACTGCGGAAGTATCTTCTAAAGTAATTGAAATCGGTTTCTAAGTGTTTTTATACTACTCAGGATAATCTGCAATGACAGTAACTTGAGTATACACACTAAATACTTTATGAAACATGCATTTAGTAACATTTTTAATGCTTGTGTCGAGTATCATGCCCTATTGCTAATCTCGTAACATCTGGTATCGAAAATTGACTGTCGATTTTCTATGATAAACTCAACACCACATTTTTGGTGCAAGCGGTCCCAGAATTCGTAATATGCACCCGTCGCACAACTCCATCTACAGGTGGAAGCTTACCAGTTCTCTGGTAGTCATTGTCATCATTAATGTCACTATATGAAGTGTAGCTTTCTTTGGTGACTCTAGTCATCATCATATAGTCACGAGAATTTAATAAAATGAGGAAAGAACAAAACAAAGGTGGTTGGAAGAACGGTCACTTGCAAGAATAGCAAGATAACCTCTCAGAACCATGTTTTGCCGTGAAGGTGTGTCTGAATTTGAGACACACCGTCACGGCAAAACAGGGTTCAATTTGGAGCAGATGAATTTTCTCAAGCATGGCAAGTCTTCAAGTAGCTATAAACGTTACTTTTTTTTCGGCTTTGGGATGGTAGTTGTGAATAGATGAAACGTTGGGGTAAGCGGAAGTGCATTAAGTTGAGGAAGGCAAGCCCTGCCATTTGCATTCCCCACGAACAGTACACGCCGCACCACTCTTAGGAAAACATTAATCAAGGTATCTGTATCTGTATTCCGGAAGACCTTTTCGACTTTTCTGCGGAAGTATATATCATGAATATCCCGTCACCTAGAAGGCAAATGTACCTCAGTATCTGCATCTTGGCTATAAAATGCACGTACCTATTTCAGTAGTGGAAATACCTTTCAGAGTACCTCTGCCCAGCCCTGCTTTCTGGTATCTTAGTTTACGCGGTCGGTGCGCTTTTCTGTCGCCCTTTCTTTACGTGCGTTCATTTTGGCGCCTGTAGCAGCGGGCCTTCTGGAAGGCGTGCCGCGGCCGGGTGCAATGCGGAGAGCAAGTCGTCTGCTTCTTTTGCAAGGGTGTCGATGACGTCAGAACAACGCAGAGTTCTGATTGGCTCTGAGTGAAGGGTAGTAGGTAGAGCTCCAAGCCAAGCTGCCTTGGGGTCTACCCGCAGCCTTCAAGCAGGCTAATCAGAGCTCGGCACCGTCCTGCGTACGAACTTTCCCGCTATCGGCTGGTCTGACCTGCGCGGGCCGGTCGGGAGACTCTGGCCCGCGCTCCGGGGTTGGGAAACGCGTGTTCAGGTGTATCCACGACGGACCAAATTGCTGGTTTGGTCCGCGGGCCGCGCATCACGTGATCTTACGTCACCGGTTTTCGAGGTCCGCCGGCGGTCCGCGGCCCGCGCTTCTGAGAAATGCCAAGCGACTTTTCTCGCCCGGACCTTGGCGGCGGACCGCGGCGTTTTTAGTATAATTGAAGCGCTAAGTCTGGCAACAAGCTGGCTGTTGACCGCCAACTGTTGAAGACGAAGAAGACGAACCTTTTGTTGTGCGACGAAAGAGTTGACTATGCAGACCAAGATCTTTCCTGCACATCCAGGGCTTCATCCAGCATGCCCTTTTCGGTTCACTAAGTCCTCCTCGTCCTCAATAGTCAACGCCAGGGCCACCGCGGCCAAACGTCTCTTTCGTTCAACCTCATCTTGGCTCCTTACAAATAGCCTCAAAGCAGCTCGCTGCATGCGTTTGGCGGAGCTGTGAGGTCGAGGTTAGACCGGCCCGTTCGCTCTGTCGTCTGCTCTTTTGGTCCGCCGTGTGGATGCTCATTGCAGCCGGGCGGCCCGCGGAGCCGCGCATCACGTGATCAATCGGTCCGCGGCCCGGTCCGTCGTGTGGATACACCTTTAAGGACTCCATTTGAATTCTTGCACTCCACCCACACACCTCCAATGGTTTGCCTCTCTTTGTGGAACCTAAAGAGGTACAATATAAGTGGAACTATAAAAGCAGGTATTCTCAGGCAGGGTGTCGAACCGGAACCGAACCGAACCGAAAACCGGAACAGAACCGTTATTTTTAGCCGAACCGGAACTGAACCGAACCGAAATCTTCGCCGCCATCTTGGAACTGAACCGGAACTGAACCGGAAAAAAATATAACGGTAACCGGTTCAAAACGGTTCACGGTAATTTTTTTATCACAAAATGAGTGTTTGAGAGTAAAAGTTAGCAGCTGTATTTATATGTAGTGATCAAATTGTCATATACCGAATTGCAATGTATGAGAAATTGTGGGTTTTCATGGCACTTTTGTATTGGCACTACGATTAATCGTGTGTCATGTGGTCACCTGACATCATGGTGTCAAGACATGCTGTCAAATAATGTCACGTCACGTGGCCCCGCGACGTAGTCGCATGACTCACCGCGTCAAGTCGACTTAAATTCAGAACGTCAATATAGTTTGTTGCAACTCAAGAAGGTAGGGCGAGGGAAAGGAAGGCCGGGGAGGAGGAAGCAGGCAGAACGCTGGAGAGAGGAGGAGGTTTCCCCTCTCTTCTCCAGCGTTCCGTCTGCTTCCTCCCCCCGGCCTTCCTTTCCCTCGCCCTACCTTCTTGAGTTGCAATGGACTATAGATGTATTAGCGTTGTTGACACCATGGACCGTGAAGTCACGTGCCATCACGACTTCTCGCCGCGAGTCATGTGACACCGTGACGTACTCGATTGTCATGAGCCCGAGTCGAGTGCTCGGGTTCTTGATAATCTGCATCGCCAAACATTCGTGTTTGCTCTTGTTCAATAAAAGATGAGAATAGCCGAACTCTAACAATGTCTAAAGTTCAACCCATGCTTTATTATTTGCCAACCCCAGCGCACGACTATGATGAACACTGGCGGTATACAACTAGCGTCAGATTACATCGTCGTCTAATAGAAAGTTGAGAAGGGGAAGTTCTTTCTTTTCTTTATTTTTTCTGCGTCTGCCATTGAGCGGAGAGGAAAACTAATGGGTGTTTTTGCAAGCTATCAACGTCAGGGATTACTTTTTAGCGGTGTTTACTGAAAGTACAAAAATTGTTGCATGAACCATTTTACATGTACACATCATTGAGGCACCGAAACATGTTTTCGTTCTTGCTGAACTGTCTCAGAAAGTTGTCCCCGAGAATAGAAGCATTGGAAGGACTAAATATGGCTTATTAATCTGACGATAAATAGAACTACAAGTGTGTGCGGCAGGGATACCTGCAAAGAAAGATTCTAGTGGCCTTTTAGCGACAGCCGAACGTCGGCGGCCGCTCAAATTCTCGCAGTCTTGTTTAAACTTCACAGTTTTTGGGTGCAAAATGAAAAGAAATGAAGGATTACTGTTAACAAATGGCACAAATATAATTGTCGAATCGGCACCCCCAAACGGAGGAGGGAGTTCCTTAAAAATTAAAAGTATTCTCTGCAGGAGCATCGTCAAATGAAAAGGGGGGGGGGGGGGGGGTTAAAAACATGCTGTGTTCTAAAGGTTCCTCTGCTCCGCATCCTCGGCACAGAGCAGTCGGCGTGATCCTGCAAAACTACTTCGTTTAGAAAATCAATCCTGCCAGAAAGCGCGTTTTCGTGGTGCCAGTCGCTCGCGCCGTTCCTCACGACGCTGCACCAAGCAAGAATAATTTTTGTTTCTGAATACATGGGTTGCACTGAGCGCGAACCTTCTGCAGCGTGCATTTTGCACCACGGGATATGATTTTCTCAGCAAGAAGAAATCTCTGACCACTATAATTCGTTTCAGCTAAAGTCCAGACGCAGCCGTTGATACAAGCGCGAGCATGCGGCCCTGAGCAGTGCTTGCAGTGCACGATCGCGCGTGTTTAACAGGGACGCTGAAAGCCCGGAGCTCGCGCTTGGAGCATCGGCTTCGTCTGTAGTTAGGCTGAAACGAAATATAGCATATAGTGCGATGATGTCACGTGTAAACCATGTTAAACAGTTCAGTTTTCTGGTGAAATATAAAGTTCTCAACACAATACTCCGCTTCACTTTAAGTGTGAGCGTAGCAGAAGCTAAAAGAGCGAGCTCCGGGCTTTCAGCGTCCAAGTACGCGCGCTCCTGCAGTGCAAGTGGTCAGGACCACATGCTCGCGCTTGTAGCATCGGCTGCACCTGGACTTGAAGGGGCCATGCAAAGCGTTTCTTGCCATTTCTTTCTTTTTTTAATCTGCATCGCTTTTGCTTGAACTAGTGACTGGGACTCTAGCAACACAGTAAGCATAAAATAAACAAGAAATCTGGTGTATTTTGAACATAACAGGTAAAAGAGGATCAAAATTTTGACCACATTTTCTTTTGTTAATGACGTCCTTGGTCTGAACCATTATAAAATCGAAACAAGAAGAGCGTGCAACAACCGTTGAAACGTATGGCCACTAAATGTTTGGGACTTGGTTTGTGAAGGTCTGTATTTCTCAAATTTTTGACCCAACAAGACGGAGTTTCGTCAAACGGGTTTACGTTAAAAACATGCATCTTTATATATTTCTTTTTGCAGTAAGTCGTCGTGTATGGTATTATTTAGAAGACTATCATTTATTATCTTTTTGCACATTTCGTGTATTTGCCTACAGATCTATAACGTGAGCACACAGTTATTTTTGGCATACCCCGCGACCCGGTGTTTCACACTGCCAAACAGCGAACAAAAAAGCACGTTCCGCAGACTCAACAGATAACGTATTTTCGAGTATCGTCCTCCCGTGTCGATCTCAAGCGGCTGTGTTAACTTCAAACAGTCATATTCATTGATGACAATAACAAACATTTTATTACTGCCTGCAGACTTGACACCATAAATAAGGGGCCGATCAACCTAAAAATATACATCATAAGTAAATGCGCCCCCAAATTGTCTTAAATATGCTCTGCAAATATTTTCCGGCTTAATCCTCAGAGGCACGTGTATAAATGATTTGGGAGAAACTTAAACATTTTTTTTAAAGGGGTCACGAAACGATTTTTCAACTTTTTCCTTCTTAGCTTTCTCCTCAACTCACTAATCGCGAATTGTACCAAACAGTTTAAGAAGACGGAATGGAGGGACTCCTCTCGTGCTCGGACTCTCGTTTGTGTACCCGGACAGAGCTATTGTCCCCCTAGAAGATTAGCCCGTCGCTCAAAACTCAGACAAAAGTTGCTCTCCCCACCCCGTTCAAACCTAAGCTGACAGTGCTGTGGAAGCTACGTGCTCCTTGAGCAAGCCACACTTTGCCACGTGATCACGCTCCCTCGAGCATAGAGAATGACGTCAGGTGATGAAAGGGAGGTGGCTGATTGTTCCGGCAAGCGTATAGCTTCCACCGCACTGTCAGCTTAGGGGTGAAGGGAATAAATGAGGTCCCGGTGTTGTGTGACGTGCGTTTGGGCCGGGTGACGCGCTTTGGGTACCGCGGATGTATCACAGTGAAAAGGCAGAGAGATTTCGAAGGGGGAAGGTACGAAATAGTCCGCTGTGTTTTCGAATTTTTGTACTGAAAATTCGCCTTTTGACTTTCTACCTTCTTTCTTTTGGCCCACTAAACGATGTGTTATTAGTAAAATCCCAACCTAAATTCAATTATCCCAGCCCAAAAATCGTTTCGTGGGCCCTTTACGCTGATTGAAATAAATTGTGTTCCTGACGCATATTCAACTTCTTGAACATATAGAAGTCTCTTGCTTCTTTTATTTGATAAACAACAATTTTATGTGTCTGTGGGCTATATGAAAACAATGTCCACAGAGGCGCGTGGTGGAACTGTGATGATTGCGCACGCAGACCGTCAGAAAGTGACCAATTAAGTAGCTGTAATGTCGAGTAGACTATGAAATACTACTTTGTTCTATTTAGCAAAAAGAAATAGCAAAGGTGATGCTTATTTGCAAATTGAATTGAACGGCATCTTGTCAAGAACAAACCTCAAACGCAAAGCTATGTCGAATTTGTTTACTTCGGTATACGCGCTATTTTAGGCCAGATCCGATCCGAATACGAAGGTCACTCTTTTCTGCATGATTTTTCGCCTGCATCACGGTGCTAAGTGTAAACAATATTGGTCAGGAAAGCAAGCGTTGTGCTTGCCGCTCAGTGTTTCTATAAAAGGTAGACTGAAAGGGTTTGTCCTAAAACGTTCCTGAGATTTTGAAAATATTTTTGCTTTTAGCTCGGTTGCGTCGTCATCATATATATTGTGAAACGTATTTTATAAACTATAGATGTCAGGATATATATGGCGCGCCTATTTTATGATTTGATGCACTGTAATTAATTTCTAAGTCCAAGACAACTCAGGATTCGACTTTTGATACTGCGACGCAAAGTTGTACGAATCACGCGTATTTTAGGCGACCCACCTGACTGATAACCTTTAGATTCAGGTAAAATATATGCAACTGAGGTAAAAAATAGATATTGTGTCATATATATTAATCTAGCTTTTCACTTACTGTTTCATCAAAATTAAATAATGCAAGTTATTTTTGGTACGTGAAAATAAAAGTGGATTTTACGAAAGATAAAAAGCTACATAGTTACTCGTTTCACTCTTGAAATAGTGCCTATTGCCAAGGGAACGCGGAAATATATTTTCAGTTTAGCGGTTCAAACCGGTTCGAACCGGTTCGAACCGTTATTTTTTGCTGCCCGGAACTGAACCGGAGCTGAACCGAAAGCCGTGAACCCGAACCGGAACCGAACCGATAAAAATTTCGGTTCGACACTCTGTTCTCAGGGGCTATAGTCCGCGGACTAGATACATGTCTAAACGTTTAAATTTTACCCGATGCGGGCTATCTACACATGCGCTCTATACTTCGTCTCACCTTAGCATGGACTAACTGCGAAAGGCTGTGCACGCGCGAGCGGCTAGCCTTGACTGCCTTGACTGGAGCACTCGCTGCACGAGCGCTTGTGCAGCCGCCGAAGTTACATCCAAAGCAACTAGCTCGCGCTTTTAGCATGCGCAGCTAACAATATTGTCACGAATGACGAGGTGCCAAAACAAAGGAATAACTGAGAAAACGGAAACGTTTAATGGGGCGAACTTATTGCCCAAAAATAAAAGGAAAAAGAAAGATAACAGCAGAGCGTCGCGGGCGTCGAAGGCGGCGAAGCAGCAGGATCGAACTCTGAGACGAAACTGACTTTGGCTCGCCACGCGAAGCCCCTTATGTACACGCGTGGGCTTCTGGAATAATCGGCGTGGAAGGTTCGACGCGTAGAACTTTCGGGCCTAGAATAAACAATAATGTTCTGGAATTCACCAGAAAAATAAACTGAAAGTATAAACAAAATTCGCGGAGCCCCCAGGAATCGAACCCTGGGCCTCCGCACGAAAGTCAAGCGCGGTAACCACTCGGCTACGCACGCGCTTGCTCGCCGACCGCGCGTGGCATTACTCCCCCCTTAAAGAGGCATCGTCTCGATGCCACGTGAAAGGCAACGGAACAGAACAAGACAAACAAAAGAATGAGAAAATATGGAAGCTGGCAAAACACAATCCTATCAAGCGTTGCACGAGATCACAGTTCACAGTCTCATCGCGCGTAGTACGGCAGAGGCGCACGACATGAACGACTTCCGGTCGTGGATGGCGGCGTGATGAAGTCCGTGTTCCGTCGGGCATCACCTCGTAGTTCAGATCGCCAAGTCGGCGAAGCACTTTGTAGCGTCCGAAGTAGCGCTTCAGGAGTTTCTCGCTTAGACCGCGTCGTCGTATTGGAGTCCAAACCCACACACGGTCTCCGGACTTGAAGCGAACGTCGATCCGGCGAAGGTTGTACCGGGCAGCGTCGACACGTTGTTGGTCTTGAATTCGGAGTCGGGCGAGCTGGCGGACTTCTTCGGCTCGTTGAGCAACCACCTGGGCGTCGGGTATCCCATCGTCAGCTGGCTCGTGGGGTAGCATTGCGTCGAGCATGGTCGACACTTTTCTGCCATGCACCAGCTGAAACGGTGTTACTCCTGTTGTCTCCTGCACCGCCGTGTTGTAAGCAAAGGTGACGTAGGGTAACACCTCGTCCCAAGTCTTATGCTCTACGTCGACATACATTGAGATCATGTCGGCGATGGTTTTGTTCAGCCGTTCTGTTAGTCCATTTGTCTGCGGATGGTACGCAGTGGTTCGACGGTGGGCGGTGCCACTGAGACGAAGGATCTCTTACGTCAGCTGGGCCATGAACGATGATCCACGGTCGGTAATGAGGACTTCGGGGGCGCCGTGCCGGAGGACAATGGACTCAATGAAAAACTTGGCGACTTCCACAGCCGTACCTGATGGAAGGGCTTTCGTCTCGGCGTACCGTGTAAGATAATCTGTGGCGACGATTATCCAGCGGTTTCCCGACGTTGACGGTGGGAAAGGGTCAAGCAAATCCATTCCGATCTGCTGGAACGGTCTGGACGGGGGAGCAATCGGATGCAGAAGTCCTGACGGCTTCGTCGGTGGTTTTTTCGTCGTTGACACTCGTGGCATGATCGAATGTAGAGGTGAACGGTCTTCGGTAGCCTCGGCCAGTAATACTTTTCTCGAATCCTGGCGAGCGTCCTGCTGTAGCCGAGGTGCCCAGCCATTGGGTCGTCGTGACAGGCTTGGAATATCTCCTCTCTAAGGTCGGCAGGGACTACCAGCAGCCATGGCGAGCTGTTGTCTCCGAAGTTCTCCTTGTAAAGCACACCTTGTCGGAGGACGAAGGTCGGCAGAGGCCCTCAAGAAGACACGGGGGGTAGTACCCCCTCGTCCTTCGAGGTGCTCGATTAGGGCGCGCAACTCAGGATCGCTTCTTTGACGTCGCGCCATGTCGTCGGTATTCACCGCGCCTAGGAAGCACTCGTCGTCATCGTCGTCGCTGCTACCGGAGGATGTCTCGACAGGGGCTCTGGACAGGCAATCGGCGTCGCTGTGCCTGCGGCCTGACTTGTAGACCACAGTCATGTTGAACTCCTGCAGTCGGAGGCTCCATCGAGCGAGACGTCCTGAAGGGTCCTTTAGGTTCGCAAGCCAGCAGAGCGAGTGGTGGTCCGTGACAACGCGGAAAGGGCTCCCGTATAAGTACGGGCGAAACTTCGTGATGGCCCAGACGACCGCCAGACATTCTTTTTCAGTCGTGGAGTAATTTCTCTCCGCCCTGGACAGTGTCCGACTGGCGTAGGCGATGACTCGCTCGGTGCCTTCTTGCACTTGAACCAGTACCGCGCCAAGGCCATCGTTACTTGCGTCCGTATGAATCTCGGTTTCCGCATCTTGATCGAAGTGTCCAAGAACAGGAGGAGTTTGGAGTCGTTGCTTCAGCTCGTCGAATGCGTGCTGCTGCTCCTCGGCCCATTCGAACTTCTCGGCGTCCTTCGTGAGTTTAGTGAGCGGTGCGGAAATCCTTGCGAAATCCCGAACGAAGCGTTGATAGTAGGCACAAAGAACAGTCCAGTTTTCATGTTCCACGTACAGTTGTAAAGCAGCATCCTCATTTATTCTACCATATTCTGTTGCGGGTGAAGAAAAGTCTTTGGGTACAAGATACTTGAAACAAGTCTGGCCCTGTACGTTGTGGTTCGATACCTACTAATGTCGTCGTCCTTATCGAGCCTCATCATTTAATCATTACCTCGTCACCTCATATTGCTCTTCATCAACAGTAAGTACAATAGGCTACCGCCATATTATAATCCATGAATTGAAAAATTGTGTCGTTCAGTCCGTCATTGTGTTTATTATTTATATAATGTTATTACGTTACATTACCTCGAGACGATCGACGTCCATGGTCAATGTTCAAATATGCCTGTATATAAATTAGACGCACAATCACAAAGAATACAGCGTGCCGCCTCTTTTCTTTGGACCTTTTTGAAACCAGCTCAGGCTGCCGTTCTCTCTTCTGAGACGGTTAGAGCGGTCACTCATAAAACCCGCGTTTCTCCTACCCGGCCGCTTCTTCCTCTCATTATGTGTAGTTGGTTATAACTAAATAAGCTATAATAATGGTGTATTATTCATATTTAGTTTCAGTTTCAGTCAGGGGAAAGGAGGTTCGTGGGAACTAGAGCCGCTAAATGAGCTGCGCTTAGAGTATCGGCACTCCGTTCCCCTACATTGTAGTGGGCGCTGCCATTTTGGTGCTTGTGCAGAGCAGACGTAACTGCCGATCGTTACGATTCAAAAGTGCGACTTCCTCAGCATTAGATTAGGTGTTAGGAGGCTCATGTAATATTGCATTGCTTTGTCGCGAACTGTTTAAATATTTGTGGAGGACGAAAAAGCGTTTCCTGTGATTTCAGATAAAACTTCAGATAACTGGCAACCATGATTTTAAGCCACAATATGGCCAAGTGTCGCTACTCTGAAGCGTAGCTAATTTAGTGGCACTAGCGGGAACAATGAGGAAGAGGCACGCGTCAAAAGGTGGTTGCTTGTGGAACCCACGGGGCTTACGTCATGGCCCCTTCAGGTATTACAAGCTTCTTGAACAAGGGCATGAATAGTGTCATTAAATATGCTAAGCTTCAGAGTAACGACACTTGGGCATGGTGCGGCTTAAAATCATGGTTGCGAGTTATCTGAAGCTTTATTTAAAATCACAGGAAACGGTTTTCCGTCCTCCACAAATGTTTAAACCGTCCGCGACAGAGCAAATCAATATTGCATCAGCTTCCTGACACCGCATCTAATGCTGAGGAAGTCGCACTTTTGAATCATGACGATCGGCAGTTGCGTTTGCTCTGCACAAGACCCAAAATGGCGGCGCCGTCAAAAATGTTGGGGAACGGAGTGACGATACTCTAAGCGCAGCTCATTTAGTGACTCTAGGCATGAGGTGAACCAACGCCTCCTGTACTAAGATGCCTGTCATGAGAGCGGCGAGCGTCCTGCCGTGCCCTCTCCCTTTTTCCTCCCTCCCCTTCACCGAAACGACCGCGAGGGGCGCTGCTAACTGACCCCATCGCTCGCGGCCGCGGAGAGCGCGGGAGATTTGACGTCTGCTATTGTGATACCACTAGGGGTGTGCGATAGTGCTTCAAATCGAATAGTGCAGTGTCGTCCCTGGCGTTAACAGCGCAAAGAGAGTGCGAAGGCTATGAATGACGTGGTGCTGTACAGACGGAACAGCGCACCCGCAAAACAGTTACTCCAGTCCACGCACACAAAAGAAAGACAAACTTACACAGCGCTGGCTCACTCTTTGCTATATTTACACTTTCGTCTTCGTCTTCTTTTGATATTATGGGCTAGGGCCATGGAGAATAATTGGGTCTTTTTTCTTCAATAGGATGCTAAACTGTAAACCAAAAACTGAAACTAAAACTAATGTTAAAATTAATAAAATTAGCACTCAGTTGCGAGCGGCCGCGGCCGCGCCAGTTGCGCCGAGATGGCCGAGCGCCCAGCAAGAGAGTTGCTGATGATGATGTTGAATTGGCTCGCGCCTAGCGTGGTTAGTGAGTTCCTCGATGCGCGCGCCCTCTCGGAGCGCGCGCGCATCAAGAGAACCCTATAGCGAGTCGGAACTGAGCGCCCCCCTCGTGGCGTTTTGCTGCAATACGATGGCAGACCGGCCGCAATGGGAGAGCGAGCCACCTGACCAGGAGGCGTTGGGTGAACTCTGGTGTATTCTTTTCCTTTTCGTCTTTATTGTTTATCGATTTCAATCATATCGAATAATGAACACATTATATCACACTACGCTTGTGTAATTATTTATCTTAGATTTATTAACCTTACCCAGTACTTAAACCATTCATTTGTCGATAGTAAATCTTTCAACATATTTTCTAAATGTGAAGGTAAAAAGACACGGACTTTGATGATGATACAGACGCCAACGCCGCCCTCAAAAATTTCTTGAACATTAGAAATCAGCAGTTTTGTCTGCCCTCCGGCAGGTAGCGCAACAAAATACCCAAACAGTTTTTAATTGTTCTAAAATTAACTAAGCTCTCTACACCTATCAAGAAACCAAAGGAAGATCATTGTGAAAATCGAATACATCGCAATGTATATCTATTCCATGCAATAAATGTTATTAGAAGCCAATAAATTTGTTTGGTGTCCATAAAAGATATGCGTCAAAAACAGGTAAGTTTGAAGGGTTCCTGCAGCGCTATGACTTTGAAAATGAAAAAAAGCCATCGTCCACTTCTTGGGCAACCGTTGTAGTTCGAAATGTTATGAAAGACTTTATCATAGTTTAACTATTTCCTCAGCGGCATTTGAAGCACCGTGACTCGAAACGCAAAAAGTGCTACGTTTGATATACAATATCTAAACAAAAAAAATTTACACAACATTACATTTTTTTCTGAATATTACCAATTATAAGCACTACATCTGTAGCTAATTTCATTGCCCTGGCGCTTGTCATTAAAAACATATTTGTGCTGGAAAATGTAAATTTTAGGGCAATATTTGGAGGGATGAACAAAACAAAGTAGTGCAAATACCAAAAAAGTATATCGTTACATTCTGCTCCGACATCATCTTAACAAAACTGCTCTATTGGAACCGTGTTATCTTTAATAGATTCTTCATGAAACATGAACCAGCGGAGCAAGTGAGGGTCCGTGCCATCACATTCGCAACGCTACAAATGCGCATGAGCAGTATAAACCAATACATACATAATATCAAACGAAAGAGGATTATTTTCCCTTTCGAACGACATCAATCCCAGAAAACAGTATTCAAAAGAAGATGAGTAATGACCTGCCGAAAAGTACCTAAACTGCCACATTCAGTGGGACCGTGGCCTTAAAGCTAAATAAACGATCTTTCAATGTGCACCTGGTGGATGCATGCGGGGCCTATTTGGGGGTGATCTAGCAACGTTGTGGAACTTGCTACGTAGTCGTGACGTAGCAGATTCCTTCGGAGCAGCGCCGCTCTTTGGCATTTCAACATTTTCCTTCTTAGCTTTCCTCCTCAACTCACAAATCGCGCATTGAACCAAACAGTCCAAGAAGACGGAAAGGGTGGACTCCCCTCTTTCTCGGACCCTCGTTTGTGCAGCCGGATGCAGCCATTCTCCCCTAGAAGATTAGCCAGTCGCTCAAAACCAGAGATGGCAGTTATGACATTACTGTAATGGAATTACAGTAATTAAATTACTTTCTGGAGTAACGAGTAATGTAATGAATTACTTCTCTAGGCTAGTAATTTAGTAATGTAATGAATTACTTTCAGGCAGTAATTTCGAGAAAATTACTCATTACTTTTGAAATTACTTTTGTTCTAAATTAGAAAATTCGTTTGGAAGCTTTAAGAAAGAAGAGAAAAATTATTTTGCATGGTGAAATGTGAAAGAGCACCAGAGAAAAAAATCGACGGCCACCGGAGCGCAAAGCCTTGGACGAAGAGCTGGACAGACGCACAAAGGAGGGCTGGATAAGCGAAGGAGAAAAGCTTACGTGTAGACATCGCTGGAAGGCAACGGCTGACGAACTCCAGGCACGCATAGATTCACGGCGTCGCGTCATCGCGACGATAGCATACCTCGTTCATCTCTAAGCTGACAGTGCTGTGGGAGCTGCAAGCTAACCAGAACCAATCAAACACCTTCTTTTAATCACGTGTCCGGTCTCTTTCTCTGCGCGTGGGTATGAACGAGAGCGTAGTTACGTGGCGAACGACAGACGTGTGACTGCTCCAACAAACGCGTGGCTTCCACCGTTCATCCCTAACCTGACAGTGCGTCAGCTTTGGGATGAACGGCTCATAGGCTACAAGGCGACGGGCACATCACGAGTGAGTTAAACATAATTTAAAACCTGAAAGGACAGGACAAACAGATCCCCAGCCTTGTACTTTCGTCAAGCAAGGTAAAACCGTAAGCTTCGACCTTTGTGAACAACAAACTACCGGAATAAATAGTAAATTCCAAATGCCTTGTCAAAGCCCCAGAACGTTTCGTGCGTCCTCGTGCAAAGCATGGTGCCGCTCGCGGTATGCCTCGCTGCCTTTCCTTGGGAAGTTTATTCGGGAATAAGCCCACAAGCAGATATCGCCCCCCGTTTGTTGGGGAAGTACACAATTTAGGAAGCTCGCGCCGTTCCTCAACTGGCGACGCTTCTGCTTAGCAATTATCCGGGCCCTTTGTGTGACAATGCGCAAAAACTTTGACTTTTCGGGTGTTTCGGAAAAAAATCCTCATTGAAAGGAATGACCGAGAATAGGAGAATAGGTCAACTACACTCGGCGACAACTTTTCTTGGCAATGCAGTGGAGGGTACAGGCACGCGTCCCCTCTCCTATTTTGAGGGCTGAATAAAGCAGTGCGCGGGCTCTACTCCTCTCCACTGCATTGCTAAGAAACGTTATCGCCGGGTATAGTGCTCTCGAAAGAAACGAATTAGATTTCGTCCGAGGCGGAAGGGAAACGTTTCCCGTGACGACTCCTTGTAAGAACGAGATGTCATTGCCCGACTTAACAAACTGACACATACTACAACTTCTAAGTCAGGAAGACGGAAACATATCACCCTTTTAGTAAGAACCTTCACCGTTGAATGAACAGCGAAACCGGTGAGTCGACTGTCTTTCTGGGGCACATCTAAAGAAGCTATTCATCATGTTTAACACTTATGTCGTGTGCTCCAGCAAAACCACTGTTCAGTATGGTTCACTTTGAGGCACATAATGTTGTTGGGGTGGAAACAGGAAGATCTGAGTTTTGGTACATATAGACCAACTTAGCTCTTTGACATCACATTACTGCGGTGGCGCTGCTGTCGGCAGAGCGCATGCGCAGCGCCTCGCTTCTCCCGGATCTGGTTCCTGCACACGTGATGTGGGGGCAATCGGCGGCTTGTTTTGTAAACGCTGTGTTGGTGCATACGGTAAATAAAATGAGCGCGAATTGCTGCCTCAAGGTATTTAAAAGTAATGTCAAAGTAATTTCAAAGTAATTTTATTACTTTTGGAAATTGATTGTAATGTAATGTCATAACCTCTAGTCTGCGATAATTTGTAATGTAATTTAATTAGGTTTTTGCAGTTTTCAGAAAAGTAATTAGTAATGTAATTTAATTACTTTCTGAAAGTAATTTTGCCATCTCTGCTCAAAACTCGTACAAAAGTTGCTTTCCCCACCCCGTTCAGCCCTAAGCTGACAGTTCTGTGGAAGCTACGTGCTCCTTGGGCCAGCCACACGCTCGTCACCCCACGGGCACTTCGAACGGCTCGGTTGACCACAACGCTGACAACGCCACCAAGGGCAAAGCTCATAATCCCGCCAGCCTTGCTACGTCACGAATGAGGGGAATCTTTTCTTTCTGTTTTTGTTTGCGCCGGATATCCCATGACGCATCGCGCTCTCCTTCGCTTCTCTTCGAGCGCTTGCTCGAGTGCACCGTTTGGAACGAAAAATGTAGCCAGTCGTTCAAAATACAAACGTGCCATTATCATTTACGGTTATTATCCGTCATGCTTGGCTCATTTCCGAACGAAATTTGAACATTTAAATTTTTGTTTCCGTACCCCTTTAAATCGCGCGCGCGCGGTCAATGAATAGAGGCGTCGACGCGACTAAAGGCATCTAGGGTCCTCTCGTGGCGAGAACACGAAGCCTTGTAGCTCCGGCGCGCGCCCAACACCATATCGTCTCCGCATACACGAATAATTTATTGGAGCCCTCCATAGATGGCGCCACCAAGTGGACCGGCGCCGGTGCCTCACAGGAGAGAACCGGAGCGGCGGCGCTGCGGCTCAACGTGGTTTGGCGGCGGGCGGCGGCGCGAAGGCCGTTTTCCGGCGCGCACAAGACGCATTCGTTCCGGCCGGTCGACACGGCACGGCCTTCGCGATGGCGGAAAGCACGAGCGAGTTGGTCCTGCACCGGCTCAACGCGGCCTGGGCCGGCGTGCAGGAGCGGCTGGCGCGCTTCTTCTACACCGACGACTCGTACGAGATGGTGGACGTGCTGAACGTCATGCTGCTGTGCTGGGCGATCGTGGGCCTGCTCGTGTACTTCGTGGGCACCGTGCTCACGAACCGACTGGGCCGGGCTCGGGCCCCTGCGCCGACGATCAAGACGACCCCGGACGACGGATTAGACGACGTCGAGGGACCCGTGGCGTCGCAGCGATCCGCCACGGCACAACTGGGTGCCGCCGCGCGGAAGAGTCAAGCCGAGGTGTTCTCTTCGTTTCCCGTGCACGCGACCGGTTCGGACCCGGACGCGGTTCTGTGGACGAACCGGATTCTTGCCTGGCTGCTGGGACGCAAGGAGCACCAGTTCATATCCGAACCCTGGATCCAGGCGCTGAACGAGAAGCTCGCCAGGTCGCCTTCCAAGGTAAGCCGGCTCCGCGTCGTTCTGCCAGAGTCGGCATCTCAAGTTTCACGTCGGTCCGTCCGTGCGCGTTCGCGGTTCCACCCACGCACGTCTCGAAGGCATCTCGCTCGCGAGATAAAATCGGCCCTTTTAAAGGTGGCAGAAGCGGAGCTTATCTCTTGGTCTCGGCGAATCCGGAGTATGCACAAACATGACTTTGCTTCCTTTTTTTTCTTCCTCCTTCTTTTAAGAAATAGCGTGACTATGGCAGTCGCGAAGTCCCAGTTATTGAAAAGAGATAGTACTCGCGTTCCCGCGCAAGTTTCTTGTCCGGTATTTTATTATTTCGAATTTGTGGGACTGCGCTGCTCCGAAAGCGAGTATGGCGTGCCTCGCATAAAAGCGCCGTCCGAAGTACTACGTGCTCCGGAAAGTGACGTCCCGGCATGCAGGCACAATTTCTGCAATGCGCTTTCTACCCATACCTCGACCTTGTCATTCGATTCTTCCTTTGCCTTGGCCGAGTACGTGTAAGAATGCTTGGTAGAACTAGCTGTTCCTCGGGAAGGGAATTCGATTTGCGTGCTGCGAGGCCAGTCAACTCGGGGCAGCGATGAACGATAAGTGTGCCGGGTTGACCGCTCTTCACTATCAGGAATTGTAGGGCTCGGATTACCGACGGAAACACAAAATAAAGCCATAACAAAAAAAAAAGGTTTTGGTTTAGAGTAACATTTTAGATTTTACTGAATATGAGAGCGCGACGCGTGCGGCCAACCGGTCGTGTCCGCTTGCGTCGCCTCATCAAGAGAGGCTAGTGTACTGACCTTCCGCACACCGTACCCACCTTCGCCGAGAAACCTTTGCGTGCCGCAAGCAGCAAGCTGCCAGCGACGTTGCCCACTTTGCTGAGTCTTCCAAACCGTTTCTGACGTGCAGCTCCCGTAGGAGTGCAATGTCGTCCTGTATTGAAAATCGCAGTCGACTGCCGACGTCGCGCTCATGACAACCGCCAAAGCGGCTGCAGCCGAGGTCCTGGGAGCCGCCATTTTCTAATTGTGCTCGTCTTGGCTTTAGCCAACATGTCGCGCCTCACGAATCCTCCTTGGAAGAGCGCAAACTCTCTTTGCGTACGCACGCAATTACCGAAAAATAGCGCACGCTAAAATTTCGCACGCCAAGCGCTAACCGCGGTTCGCATTCCACGCATGCGCAGTGGCGACGACGATATTTGCATACGCAAACCTTTTGCGTACGCTATTCTACAACACCCTATTATATTGTTCGATGAAACGTCATTCGATGAAAAGTTCTCCGTTGATACGTCTTCTGCTAAATATCTTTCTTTGATGAAACACCGTTCGTTGAAACGTCGAGTGAAACGAAAATAATCGAGAAGGGGAACAAGAGGGACAAGGGACAAACACAAATCTCCAAACACAGCTGTGCGCGACCGAAACATTCCGCCCGGTCCTGGTATCGAACCAGGGACCTCTCCATTTCCAGTGGAGCGCCTCTACCAACAGAGCTAACCAGGAGTTGTACGTTAGAACGCAAATAATGCAAAGGTGCAAGCGAGCTGGACAAGAATGACGATTTTGTCGTCATTCTTGTCAATGCCAAAACGTCTTTCAATGACTAATTGATGAAATGCCATTCGATGGAATGTTGTTCGATGAAATGCCCTTCGACGAAATGTCGTTTGGTGAGTCTTTCTTCGATTAAATGGCAGTGGAGTAAATGCCGGCCCTCGAACACGCATGTTTTGGCTTGGTGACGGGAGACCCTCTTCGTGTTCCGATTGGACGCGCGTCTAAATGAATTACCCTTGTCATTGGTCGACCCCGTTGGCGGGGTCCGCGCCGTGCCCTTTGGGTTCGCTCCGCAGTTGCAGCGGGGAATAATTAAAGCGGCGGTGTCTCATGCAGCCACATGTAAGCCCAAATATAGCGAGCGTAGAGAAACTAAAATACATTGCGGGAGGTAGCGGTTGTCCGTGGCGCTCGGAGTAGGAAACCGGCGCTACAAGGTCGCTCCCGCACGCATCTCCCTTTCTGTTTCCTTCGCGAGATTCGCTTTCGTTTTTCCGCCTCGAACGCCGTCGCTGCTGCTTATTTAGAGGACGGAGGAAAAATTCTGCCGTGCCGGTCCGACTGCACAAGCAAGCAAAAGAAAGGGAGAAGACTTTTCCGCGTGTGCTGTCCGACCCTGTTGATCCGATAAAACAATTCTGGCCGCGAGACTGTACCAGAATAGCGGTGTTCGGGCCAATAGGGTTTCCAAAAAACAGTTTTTTTTGTTTTTGTTCTTTTCCTCTGGATGAAGCTGTTCGTCTTTCGACCGATCGGAATCGGCTCTTTCACATGACGTGTGCTCGCCGCCTATAAAAGACATGCACACAACGTGTGCTCACGTGACTCGGGCGGTTTGTTTGGGGTAGCTGACTGCAAACAATCGAAACCTATACACAATTGCAAGCAGTGGAGCCCCGACCGGTGCCCCATCTGTGCAAGCACGTGCAGCGTGCACGTGAACGTAGTTTTGACAATAGTTGCGAATTGCACGGGCGTGCCTGCACAGAGCAGGAACATGGCGGCGGCCAGTCACCCCCGCTTGCATATCGTCTATACATATAGGCATGCTTTTGCGTAACGCGCCGCTATGTAATTTTTTACTTTTCATTTTTGTTAAGAAATCGGAAATTTTTTTACAACGGGAACTCGTGATCTATTTACGTTGCTTATTGACTAAATACGGAGTAATTCAGCTCGTTTGTACGAGGAACGTTTACACGACCACTCCTGCCCTCACCGCAACTCGTGCTGTGTCACGATCGATGCGCTCCAGAAGGACAAGCGATGAAAGATATACATTTGTACAAATGTTTCGAGTTATAAATGGGGACTTTTTGCAAACCGTTACCGTGTTCCTCGGCATACCGCACTACTGGAGCCTTTGAAGCAGCATGCTTTAAATGCGCGCGCTGTGCGGTCACGGTATCGCTCCGGGCGCGCGCTTAGAGGCATGCTTCAAAGTACTCAGTAGTGCGGTACGCGCAACACGGTAACGGTTTGCTAAAAGTCCCTATTTACTCTCGCGAACGTGAGAACAAACAAAATCGAGGGGTTCATCTTTTTTTTAGCTGACGGTTTAGCTGTTTTTGCTTTTTGTACCGTTTCTGTATCCTCTAGCATAATGTCGGTCCACACTTACTTCAAACTCTAAAAGTGAGGAGAAATGTAACTCGTCACACTTTGTGTGAAGTAACGCTCTCATTTTCAGGCTTGGTAACGTGATGGAGTAACGGTACTTGGCTACTTATTTTAAAGTGCACACACAGACGATGCTCGAGGGAACCATGTTTAAAATGCGTGCTCGCTCCTCGTGCCCGACCTCCAGGTCTTCCGAATGTTCGATCACCACTCGGCCATGTTTCCGCTCTTGCGGCTTGGAGCGAGCCTATTTCGCGTCTCTTTGAACGAGCGAAGCTTCGACCCGACAAGGGACCGGCGCACGAGTAATCGTCTCGGCGGGCGCTTGCCATTTCAAATCTGCGCCCAGGCCTCGAATCATGGCGGTACTTTCAGGACAGCTGCCGAGCAGTCGTTCCCGTTTCTTTTTTTGTTGTTGTTGGAAATCGTAATCGGCGGAGCCTTCCATTTGCCGTGCAGTGTCAGGTGGTTCGCTACGATTCATCACGTTTCGCTCTCTGTGGCAAAGCCTTCGTGCAACCCAGTTAACTTCTTTTTTTTTATGTTTACTTTTTGTTGCGCGCCCGTGAAAAAAAAGTGTGTGTGCGTGAGGGGGGGGGGGGGGGGGAGATAGAGGTGTCAGTAGTTGCAGGAATTACTATACATTTGGGACGAAACATAATTGATTACTTTTCTTAGCATAATTCAATAATTCTAGAGAGTACCCCGGGGCAGTGAGTTTAGATTGAATTAATACAATCTTTTCGTTTGTTTTAAGCGTGTGTTCCTGCTCACACAATCTTTTCTTTATATGTAGAAAACATTTTTGACAACATTTGGAGGGGGGGGTGGATATAGAAATAGTTTGTTTTGACAAGGAGAGGGGGAGACAAAAATAATATGTCAAAGAAAAATACCGTTAAGTCAATGGAACCATACAACAGTTATATCAGAGGTATTCATGCACGACAACAATATTGCCGAAGAAAAAAAAAAACTGTAAAAAATAGAACAGGAATTTGTTGGGGTGTACTGCGACCTGGCGCTTCCTCGTTGTTTCTTGTTTCCCCAAAACGCAAGTGTCGTAATATCGTAACGTGCGCGTTTCTTTTCGTTCTCGCGCTGTCTACGTCCAGTGTTCACCTTCGTCGGGAATGATCTTTCGGGTTTCGATCAAACATCGCCGCATGGCACCAAACCCAACTTGGCCGAGCACTCGATGATATCCTGCTCGATGTACGAAAGTCACCTGTCACGGAAAAAAGTCTGATCGACGCATCTGCTGCTTTCCCGGCCAATCACAGTACAGCGAGTGCAGCCCAAGATTTGTACGTAACGCGTTACAAATAACGCGTTTCTAAGGTTAAGAGTAAAGTGGAAGCTCCTCCCACCTTTTTCAACTTTAGCGGAGCGAAGGCTGGAGAGGGTTGCCTCCATCCAGCGTTCGCTCTTCTAAAGTGGAATGAGGTGGGAGGAGCTTCCCTGAACTCCTCACCTGTCACCGACTAGTTTTTTAGTTTTTTTTTTTTTTTTACAGCGAAACTGTTTATGGCTACGGTGAATTTTTGGTGTGCGTCAACAAAAACCCAGAGCGGGCTCGCACCGCTCTTTTTGTCGTCGTTCCAAGCGCTTGCGTGCCTAGTTTCCTTTCCTTCCGCCGGGTGGCGGTCCCGTCGCGCGTGTCTAGTTTCCTCCGGCTCCTCGGGGCGGCGATAGTCCTCGACATGTGTGTGCGTACCGTTCGTCACGATGACCACCGATCAAGACAATAAATGTGTTCGTACCTTCGTTCAAAATTCTGTGTCACGTCTGTGTCGTGTGCTAAACAGCTTCACTGGTCATCCACCTTCACAGACTGGAATGGCTCATTAATTTTTTCTTTTGTAGCGAGGTAACGGTCTCGTTACTTTTCCAGTGAAGGAATGAGTAGCATATTTTCGTTACTTTGTGAGGAAGTAACCATGCAGTAACGTTACTTGTAGTTACTTCTCACACCCAGCTCGTGCCTGTAATTTGCGCGACGAGAAAACGCTCGAATCATTCCTTAAGAAATGTGCACGAGGTGTGACTGTATAGCCAAAGTTATTCCTGAATGAACGCTTTAGCAAGCGAGAAATTCTCAACGACGACACATATCGAAAGCGGCTACTGACTCCTAAAGAAAACGACACATTGGAGAATAAAGAGAAAAATAAAAATTCGTTACTTTTAAGCCGAGGTAACGGGTTCCTTTTGAATCGCAGTAACGAGTAACGTACAAAACTACTTTTTCAGTGAGTAACGAGTAAATGTGTTTATTTATTCTATTTCAGTAACGTGTACATGTCTTGGACTTTAGCCGTCGAGAGTCTCCACATTGGGAAAAACAGAAGGCTCCTGTCTCTGCCGCTTCAAAAGATTTGTTGTTGATACATAAAAAAAAAAAGTAAATAAACGGCGTAGCGAGGGCTGCAAAACATGTTCCATAAATGTCATTAACAATTGTCAGTGTTTGCCGGCACCAGGTGTTGGCGCTGCGCGTACCGCAGAAACCAGACTCACTCGAAGTGAAGTGCCGACAGATGCGTCACCGCAACGCCGGTGACGTCAGAGCCGGCGCGGTCTATACGTGTCGCCATCCTGAAGCGTTCGTGGCACTAAAAAATACGGATTTCCGTGTTGTTAGTAGTACCCCTTCAGCTTCGGTATAACTGCATAGGCAACGAGCGCGAGCACTTTGCGTTTTTATTTTTACTTTCTTTTATTTCGAGGTTCTCTCCGCAAAGGAAGTAAAAAAATAACGTCAGAAATACTTGCCAGGTGGTGTTGTGTTTTTCGAACGGTGGGGTTAGGGGCCAGAAGTCCGACAAACGCGGATAAAATGCGTAATAAAAAGATGTAAAAAAAAGAAATTATAAGAAAATGCAAAAAAGCGACGAACAAAATTGCGCGTATTTTTCTTCGACACCACTAACGCTCGTGCATCAGAGGCAGTGAAAGCTGCCCACTCCCGCTGGCAGCCTTTCCAGTTAGTCTGTATACAACGTCGCTTTCGCCGACGTCGCACTAGCCGCCATTGTGGTGGTCTTGCACCGAGCGCGTGATTTGTGCAGTGTATGAGTGGCAATACCGAACTTGTCCTCCTCAGCAGGAATGAGTCTACCATGCAGGGTGGGGAGTTTACGTCCGGTGCAAGCCACATGCGCGTCTTCTCAAGTTGCCTTCCGAGCGCGGCTGCTCGAGCACACAAAGCACCCCACGGAGCTATAGGCTTTCGCACCCGTGCCTTTCCTCTCACCGGGCACAACTTGTAGTTCCTCTTCCCGCTCCGGCGGTGGGTTCCGCGTTTCATTCTACGATTCTCGGCTCCGATAGTTCGATAGATGGGCACCCGCGTCGACGGTTCACCGATCACGAACGTGTACAGCACCCGATGAAATAAGCATACGCGCTATTCTTCTTTAGTTGCGAGGGGTAACGAGACTGAAAAAGACTCGAGACCAGCTCGAGTGGTCCAGTTTGATTGACAGCTTTGCCCTTCGTGACGGCTTCTCTTTGACGCTCACACCACTCCGCTTGATTTCCGCGTTGTCGTTCTTGTCTTTTTGGCAGCGAAGCTCCCTAGCCTTCCACGTCCTGCTTCTTTTGAAAGCGTATACAAGCGCATCGGACTACATGAGCTAGAATATGGCAATAGGCAATTTCTTTTATTAGGCATCTCTGTCTCTCTCTCTCTCTCTCGCGGGAGTGGCCCTCACTGACGCAGGCAAAACAGCGGTCTTTGTCCTCCGCGAAGATACGCCAGCGTTTTCGGTCACCCGGGCAACCTTTACGCAGTACTGCTTGCTTGACTACAAGTATGTTATTTTTGCGTTTGTGTTGGGCCAGAGTTGGCGTCGCTCAAAGGGAAAAAGGAATAACTGTAAGGTCGCGTTTGAACTCTGGCGAGCGTGATTGGCAAACATATAGAACCCCGAGACAAGACAAAACGATAGAACTCCGCATCGTATAAAGGGTTCCGCGTTTTCGGTTTCTATTTTTGAACATTCGGTGTTCTTTTTTCGGTGTTTATTTTAAAATTCAATTTTCGTCTCTTTTTCGGCGTATATTTATGTACCACAAAATTTATCGGCTTTTTTCGGTGAATATAAAATAAACACCAACGTACACCGGATCAGATGATCCTTGTAGCTCTGATATTTGAGATCACACAAAAAATAACGCCACGAATACATTGAAAAAGAAATGGACATGTCATTTGGCAAATGTGTTCAACTGTTAAAGAATACAGAAAACAACATAGAGGCAGCAAACAAGTCAGATATGAAGTCTATGCCCAAAAAACAAGGAACTTCACCTTCTGTATATCAGGATTACGTGATCTTATTATAGTACGCTTACACACGCAACTCTTTCCCGGGTTCTCCTCGTTGATCCGCACTCTTTCTTTCCTGTTAACTTATGACGCTGAGCTTCGAGAATGCCCTCTCAACGCTAACGCCTGGACACTAGCCTTTGGGCCCTAAGGAAATGAAGCGCTGCCTGATCCAAAATCGACCAATCAACCAATCGTGACCGCCAAAAGACACACGGTGCGACGTTTGCGAAGCACGACGCAACATGCGGAAGCTTGCATCAAGTCAGTCTTCCTTAGAACGAGTTTGAAAAATACGCTCGTACATGGCGAAGTCATGGGGCATTTCGGACTTCACGTTCCATTCGATGATGCGCACATTAAACCAAAACGTCGTGATGACACCCGTGTATTCCATACAGACGAACACGTTTCGATCGACACTGTCGTTCCACTTTTTCGCCACGGCTCTGCAGCGTTTTACGACTGGAAGTTCGTGTGACCTTTTCCGGTTAAAATCGAGAATTTTCGAAAATGAATTCGACGTACTTTTTATCGGTTTAAATCGAGAAATGCCGAACCCTAAAAACGGACCTTTTTCGGTTCCGACGAATTTCCGGAAAATAATTCGCGGCGTACTTTTATCGGTTTTTGCCGGTCTAAACCGATAAACTCCGAGACCCTAATCGTATATGACGCTGTCTGCGAATACGTTTGTCGCCAGTGTAAAAAAGTGGCCCGGTACCTTATACGCCAGCCACGAGAGTTTTTGCTCCCGCGTCGGTCGTCCACCATCCGTGAGTCGCCGGCGTACGCGAGGAGAAGAGGGTGTCAGGCGAGAAGAACGAGCATTGTTTTCGAACCGTAAAAATGAACTTAGTACTGCCGAGAGCAGCGCCCCTCGGACACAACCTGGCGTTTTCCAGCCCGGAGCCCCCGAAGGAGCACTGCAGAACTGGAGAGAAACGGAGCGAGGCACGATGGCGTCCACTCGTATACCAACAAGTCCTTTTGCTTCCTGAGCTCATGAACTCCCTGCATCTTATACCTTGTTTTACCGCTACATTCGTGCGGAAATCGAGCACTCAACAATGTGCCAGTTTGTTTGCCACTGCGAACTGCGCTCTCCATGTCGGTTTACCCGGTGGGCGAGCTTACCCCGGCGCAGTGACGGAAATCGAATCAGCCATAGATAATATTTTTGACTGCAGATTTCCTCCTAGCAACGACCAGGCAAGCCCAGCACGACGACGCACCGCGCTTCGCATCGTCGTGTACGTGCCTGAAATTCCGAAAGAGACCGAGTCCGGCGAGGACGGGGATCAAGGCGCTCTTTTTGTTGCGCCTTTCCCAGAAGTGTGGCGTCGGAACGTCTCTCCGGTTCTCCCAGTTGGTTTCCTTTTCGCGGCCGCACACGACGACTACCCAATCGGAGATTACAGAGTCTGTATAGACTCCCGAGGCTGCTGGAAAGCTAAAGGGCCGGTGCTTTGTTGCACCCTGCGATGGACCGCCGGAGCACAAGATATGTACACCAACGTGCACGGTGACATGGGCGCTGCTGCGATTGGCGCTGCCGTTTTCGTGACGAAGGCGCCTCGCCTCACTCTGGTTTCTACGCATGCGCAGTGCCTGCACCCGGAGGTTGTATCACGCGAGTGGTGGTAAACGCTTTACGAGTAACGGCGTTAACTGTAACGCGTTAGTTTCTGTAACGTACTAACGAACTCGTTACCTTTTTTAAAACCGGTGACCAATAACGTTCTTACGTCTTCACGACTAACGGTAACGAGTTTCGAGTAATGTGGTTACGTTACTCGTTACACCTTCTTTCATTAGCAAAGAAATAAACGGGTATTTTTCGTGTTAATAGGTGCCAAGTCGTTTAGAATTCTCGCACTCATTCCACATGCCTTCAAAAATTTGCCTCCACTTTCCCCACGCGAAAAGTTTCGCTTTAGAAAAGCTGCAACACCCTCGCATTCGGCCCCGGTGTCGAGAAACGGTGTTAGCCGTGAATGGTAGGCAGGTGGATCCGAAGTCAACTACTAATCTCCAGGAAGATTAGCGAGTTTTAGAATAGGGGGCCCCCGGCTTTGGGTGCCCCAAACAGCCAGGGCATCCCACTGCTCATGCGCAGAACTTCTGCGCATGCCCATTGCGACTGCCCTGAGCTGTTGGGGCACCCATAGCTGTGGGGCCCTATTCTAAAACTCGCTGTTGTCAGGCTCCTTTCCAAATGACACCAGCAATATCACGTTGGTTTTGATTCATAAACCCAATGCGAATAAAAAACAGTTTATATAAAGTTTTAATTCATAAATAAAAAGTAACGCAAATGTAGCGTGCGTTACTTTTTATCCGCAACGATCATACGTTTTCTTTTATTTTGAGGTAACCTGGGTCAGGTAACCTGTTCCTTTTATTTTCAAGTAACGAGTAACGTATGTCGTTACGTTTTTTCAGTAACGCCTGCAACATTAATATCGCGTGACTACGCGTATCGCACGATCACGTGATGCTCCTACGGCGTGGGATTGGCTTCGTTCGATCGTCACAGCGTCGTCTACCGCTCACCGGGAGGTTGGCGCCTCCTCTTGCTATGAGTCTGCGTAGATCGCTCCTCCGATAACCATACCCGATATCATCGATATGGCGGATGTTAGTTAACCATCCATGGTCACATGCAGGATGACAACGGCGTGTCTTTCGACGCCCGACCTCCGGCGCGCGTTCCACGCCTTTCCGCCGTGCTTTGGACTACGCGCGCGCGCTCGAGGTGCACGACGCGCCGAAGCATTGTCGAAGGTACGCACTGCAAGCTCCTCCCTGCTTCTTGACCAGATCTAAATCATTAAACGCCCCTCGAATATCCAGTTTACAGTTTACAGCTGACGGTGGACTCGTGGTCAACCGTAGACTCCTTAAACTCCCCGACACAAAATCCCCGAGCTTTGGTTGTTGTGTAAATTACCCGCTCCACGAAGTAATAAATCATCGCGCTGGTTCCTATACGAAGGGTATTCCAACCGGCGTAACTCCTCGGCGATGTCGCATTCCCGTCCGTGCCGCGGGGTCGGAGACCCTGTAATCGTTTTTTTCTTTTTTTTTTTTTTTTTATGGGGGCCTCGGAGTTTTATGGGCCGATGCAACAGCGAAGCTTCTGCGGTGTCGAAAGGGTTGGGGGGAGCGCTCTCGAGCCGCCCGCGGTCGTCTGCTCATCTCGTCCTATAAATAGCCGAGTGCGGCGCGCGCATCACGGCCCGGACGCCCGTCCGTCAGGGATCGTCACCCCGTTCGTGCAATACTCCCTACAAAGACAAGATGCGAGCCTTTCGCCCACGAACGTCATCACTAGTGGGTTCACACAGCGCCGTCGAGGATTGCGTCAGCATCAGCGTGTCTCGCAGTATCTCACAACGAGCGCGTCGCCAAGACGCGTGTCGCTTTGCGGCGACTCTCGTTGAGCTCCAGCGCGTTTACCGCTTGGGGCGCCCACTAACGATGACGTCACGCGCAGGGCCTTGTCTCTCCTTGGAGACCGTCCGTCAGGGCTCGTCCCCCTCTTGCGACGCTTCCCCCGTGGCGGGCGGTGCCGGCCGTTCCACGCCCGACGATCGGGCGGACGCCGCCGCCGGCCAGCGTGTCTCTCCGATTGTCGGGCGTGGAGCTGAAATTGTCGGGATTCTGCCGGCGGCTGTCAGCTTTCGACAGCCGAGACGGGAAGGGCTGGACGGGGAAGGCTCTCAGATGCGGTCAGCACCTCCTGTCCCCTCGCGGACTGCGAGCGAACGGTCTCGAGCATAGAGTTATTACAATAAACGCTAGAGGCTCAGTTGGCGCTAGTGTGCTGTTGCATTTTGAAGCAGACAGCAAGCAGTCTAAATTTGACTTCCGGTAATGTATTCCTATGGGAAAAAGCGAGTGCATTTTCTCTCTGCGCTCGATTATAAGAGCAAATATCACGAATAACTTGTACGTACTAGGCACATTGGAACATTTCTCAGTCACGCAGACGAAATAAATGGTCAGTTACGGCGTTTTTCTTTCAAATTCATCGCATTAAAAACGGTGCTATAAACGGCTTCGTACGTGTATTTTTGTGCACTGTCGGACACTGTTAGCGCGAACACGGCGTCGACGCTTTCCAACATGGGGGATATACGTGCCAAACGAACGAAGGACATGTAGAAAACCGAGAGAGACGGCAAGAACTACGCAGTAACACTGGATAAGTAACTCCTGTGCTTGCAGACGATCAAAATAAATTGAAAGTCACGTAATATAGTCAGATTTGCAATAAATGAGTACTGTGAAGATGCTTGGAATTCTGGGTTCAAATGGTTCAAAGCATCACCCGCACGCTCCAAATCTTTGCAAATAAGGGAAGCCAGAGAGCCCAGGTGCCCGATAAAAACTGCCCGACATGGGAAATAATAAAAAGACATACCTTTCGTAGCTCACGTGCTTTATTTTTTGCGTTCGAATGTTTCTTTAAGGGCACAGGGTGAAGTCCTATGCTCCCCATGCATTTGAGGCCATCTTGAGGAACATTTTTCTCGGTGACTATTAGGAGTATTCCTGTCATGTATATATCGTATTGTTCGAAATTTCGTGTTTTACCTACTGAACTAGAATTATTTCAACCAATCTAAAATAGGTTTTTTCCGAATTTTTTTTTATTTTAGTACTGAAATTTTAGTTCTTTTTTATGTATTAAAAAATTATAACTCAAAAACTGCTAGGTGCATATTTTTAATTCTAGTTCAGTATTTTTCAACACCCATGTAGGTGGTAGGAGTAAAAAATCAACCCTCTATAATGTCAGGTTAAGGAAAAAATGGTACCTATGTACTAAAAAACACTGTTTTGAGATAATTGAGTTTAAAGTAAAGAAACAGGTGAATAACAAGTTTCTATTGGCACCAACTGCCTTAGAGTCATTTTTTCAATAGCCGCCAGCTTGGAAGGCATTGCTAAAGTCATGTCTTCGCTTTTCGGCTTATCGCCTTGCTTGCCGGGCCTCTTTGTGACCTGCCGTGTCGCTTGGTCGGTAAAGTATATTCGAGTGACGTCAACTTCCTCAGCCACTTGATGGTGTTCCACACAGGGTTCCATCAACAGGACTTCAAAACATTGGCTTGTGCAATGCTACCACCATTGAATGAAAGGACAGAATCCAATGCCGCCATTTTGTCATTACAAAAACACAAACACTTGAAAGTACACATGGTCCACACCTAGAAAAAAGTGCACAGCATCTCGGGATTGTCTCGGTTGAAAAAATGCTATGCAATAGTTGTCAGATAATTTTTTTAAGATTATCTGTTTCTGGACAAGCCTTTAGGTCTGGCGTTAAATTTGTTTTGTGGCAAAATTTATTGATAAACAGGGAGCGTATCCCAAAAGGAGGCGTGGTCACCTGCTACTTGCTTTCGGAAGAAGTGATTTTCAGCCCGAAATATAACTTTTAAAAAACACTGTGACAATGGAAAATGTGCAGAAAGAACCAGACTTGTTAAATTGTAAAAAAAACTAAAATCGATTTTTTTTTCATTTTTGCCTTACCTGTGCCCTTAACCGACCGTAAAGATGCGCACGACGGAGTCATTCTCGTCCAATGACAGGACGGGCATATTAGCAATATATAAGCACCACCGAAATGCTAGCGAACCTGAACACACACTACATTCCTTTCGATGGTTAGTTTGCTTAGAACCGTCGCTCGTTTTCACATACCTTCCTTGAAACAGGGGTTTGGGCCTGAAATAGAGCGAAGTTTAACATCGCTCAGTGGTAAAGAAAATGCTGTAACTAAAGCAATTACACTTTCACAATACCAATAAAGGTACATACTATCTGTTACAACCGATATGACAAAAAGTTATTCTTGTTATTTTCCGGCGAAGAGACAAAATTCACGCGCGTTTTCCCATAGGAATACACAGGGAGGCTGGAAATGTAGACTGCATGCTGTCTGCTTCAATTTGCAACCGGAAGTCCTGTAGACACTAGCGCCAGCTGAGCCTCTAGCGTTTATTGTAATAACTCTATGGTCTCGAGGGGCCGTCGCGACAGGGTTTTTGTACGGAGCAGGCGCCGCTTTGCCCTGACGAACCTTCTTCGCCTGGACTGTTCGCTATATACTCTCAGTGATGTGATTGCCGCGCCAAAAAAGCTGCACAAATGCAGATTTTTTTCACAGTCCCCTTAGATCCTGTGCTTGTGCCTGATGGAGGAATAAACATTATTATTATTATTATTTTTGCGCCAAACTTCGTGACAAAGTGCTTACCTACCTACTGCATCCCGCGACATGGCCCCCGACTGCGTGGAATTTGCGGCAACATTGCGCCAGAACTTAATTTGACTTCAGTAATACTGAAAAAAAAAGCAAAGGCTCAAGCCTCGCTACCTGGCCGGATCGTTACGATAAGCTTATGCGAGTTTTCAGAACTTCTGAATGTCTCCTGCAATAATTTGCTATTTAATTGTGCATTTCATGTCAAAGACCGACATTACTCTCGGAGAGTTTCGCAACCATTCTCGTGTTTTTGGTTTGGCGGGTTATTTAGTTTCGTTGAGTGCGCTTCTCACCGCGCACTAGTGCGCTGCAGAGAAACGACAATCGCAGAGTAGACATCGCAGTTTTGCGTGCATTGCCGCCGCAGCGCACCCCCGTGCTAAGGGAAAGCACCATTGTAGAGTGTGACGCGACAATTTCTGAATACAATTTCGGCTTGTGTATATGATAGACTGAGATAGCTCAAGGTTCCGTTTCGATTCGATGTTTAGCGAGGATACTTCTGGTATTGCAACGAAGATTTATATGCACTCTTCTGTAGGTCTATTTTCATGCGAACTCTTTCGTTTAACTGGCACTTCTATAGGTGTGAGTAACGAACTAAATTGATGGAAACTTGGAAAGAACCGCCAAGTTCGGTGGTAGGGGTTTCAAGAAGGCATATAATCGTTCACATGACAATTTTTGTTATGATGTTCTATATATAAAATGTAATTGACATTCATAATCAAATGAAGAGTGTTTCTTTATCTGAATTATAAATTGGCGTTTGATTACACTATAATTTGAAGGAAACATTAATTTAGGTGCTCAAAATTATTCTATCATAACATTATTTTAATGGGATTCTGTATATAAAATAAACATTCACAGCAGTTCGTGCTTTCTTCATCAGGTATCTTCGTTACCGTGTGGTGCTTCGCGGTGCAACTAAACCCTAGTTCTGTGTTTGAGGGAATCACTCCTGCATGCTAACAAAGGCTTCTGTATCCTATTGAAGGGGAAAGCTCACTTTTTACATACTGTTGTGCCGGACCGGCGTCGGGGCGCGCCGTCGATTAGGCGCAGGCCTTCCGGCGCCCCAGGTCGACGAAAAGGAGCGGTTGGTCCTCCGACGCCGTTTCATCTAGCAACACCTGGTCCCAAGGTCACCCTTCCATGGTGACCGAGCCCAACCCACGCTTGAGGCCGCTGATCCTCGTCACAGTGACGCCCGGCCGCACCAAGACAACGGGCCGCGCGAGACTGCGTTTCCGAGATCGACGGTA
>JAZHYW010018095.1:0-68277 GCA_037355805.1 Ixodes ricinus
CCGACCTCGATGGACCGCCTTGAAGTTGCCGTCGAGGACCGGGGGATCGTGGATGAAGCTAGTTGCTGGAGGGCTGGATGCGTCGGTGGTGATGCAGAGGCGACCGACAACTCGGAGGGTTAACGAGATCAACAAAACTTTACTTCGATAAAAAAAAAGGATGAAACAGTTACATAAAAGACAAGTGCGAACTGTAATAAACTGCCGCGCACGGCTTACAGACTGCACAGACGCCTCGGCGTCGGATGGTCCTACCGCGCACGGTAAGGACGGCGACTACCTTGTAGCCGCGAAGACGAAGAAGCTGTCGCGCACGACAGGTAACGCGGCGCACCGCGGGAGCTGAACGTCAGTGGGGTCGCTCACGAGCCCGTTCCAAAACTCAAAGATTCCCCTGCCCGGCCAGGGTCTAAAACAGCGTGCTCGAACCCGTTTAGGCCAATCAGCGTTCGACCCTGGTCCCATTGGCTAGAGGAATCAAACTACAACGCCTACACACAACGCACTTTCGACCAATCGGGTGAGAGGTCATTGCTCCGGGAGTGAACCAAAAGCCAAGCCTTGGTTCTCAGAAGCGGAGGATAAAATACGACTTATGGCTTTCCTATCTGCCACAGAAGATACACATTCGCGAAACACGGCGAGAACCACCGAGACATGTCGGCTGGGGCACGTCTATGCCACCGCGAAAGGCCGTTGGCAACAAAGTAAAAAGAAAGGCACGCCAGGCATATGCAGAATATATGGGGAGCGCCTGGTCCCCGGGCGTCACGGAAGAGTTCCGAGACAAGACTCCGAGAGCTCTGAAGCACTTTGTCTCCCAGCAAACGACCTGGCGACCGGTGACGTGTTAATGTCTCGGCCGTGGGTTCCCCGGCAAACCTTTACGTCTGGCCGCGCGTTTCAGGGTCAAGGGGCAGACGTACGCGGCGCTGAGACAGCAGCCTCTCGTCGGCAAGTTAAGTGCTTTCACGTGGGTTTGAAAACCGGGGTTCCGCACGAAATGCAACGAAGAGGGTGACATGCCCGCGGCCATTTCGCCGATACCGGGAAAAGCTCATAAACAAGCAGAATTCCGACTCGTAACGGCACGGGACCCCCTGAAACGCGACACTCGTCTCCCAAGGCGCTTCCCCATTCCCGACCGAAGCGCCGACAGGCGGCTAAACAAAACAGAGCGGGGTATGCCGTCCTGTCGGTCGAAAAAAAAGTAATAAATAAAAGCGACCACCTCTACACGTCCCTCCTAAGACTGCGCCAGGACTTCTTGGACTGGTCAGCAGTTAAAACAAATAAGAGTGGTCGGCAAAAACCAAAACACAAATACAACTTATGCGAACACACTTGGAAAAACAAATTAACGGGGCTTTCCGGCAAAATCCAAAAGATAATATGGTATAAAAGCTACCAAGAAAATATAATCATGAGTAATGAAAAGAAAATACGTGTGGCTATCAGAGAACGAGGTTAACTGTGCCACCTACGCGCAAATATAGACGCTAGACGGGTGTTCACAAAACACTCACTAAAACAATAAAAATACTCAAAGTGCACAACAAAACACCCACGAAAAAAAACAAAAAAACTAGGCAGTACTACAACAGTCATTGCGCGCGGTGATAAACACAATAACGCAGTTGTGACGATAAGTTCCCGCAGTCTCTTGTAGATCACACTCCCGCAGCCAGAACACAGTTACACAAAAATGCTACAGTCCTGTGTTCTTGCGGAAATGTCACAACAGCTCAAGCACACAGTCTCAGGTGGTCCACATGCTCACGGTAACCGGAGGTGGACCCACCCTTCTGTCGCCATGGGGGACACCGTCGTTTTATGCGCGTCACCGCCTTCCGGGTTCCCAGGTTACCACCCCACGGAGGCTCGTGTGCTGAACGCGAGACGTCCCCCCTACGCTCCTGCGGGCGGCCGAGCGGTGCTGTCGGGTTCCCCGAAACGCAGGTCTCAACGAACGTGCCGCGCCCAGCCAGACCGGCGTCGCGGATCGCCGTCGTCAATGTCGGGTCGTCCCTTTGTGTTCCGAACGACCTGACCGCTGTTTCGCTTTACCGAGAGTCGGATCGTCATCGGTCGTTTGCAGCAGGGCGCGAGAGGTTCTCAGCTGACCGGCGTCATAACAATTTAGCGAAGGCTCCGCGCTGTCCAACGCAATGTCCGCCCCGGCCGCTATCTGGGCCGCACACACCACCTTGTCGGGGTGCGTTCTCTCGAAGACGTCCGCTCTCATCCCATTCGTGTCATGCCGCGCACCGGCGGAAAGCGCTTCCCATGCGTCTAAGGCAAGCAAGCAGTCGGTGTGCGGGGCGAGATCATTCGTCAGGGCACACATTACCGACACCGTCCCGCACACCTCCTCGAGCGCCGGAGCGTCCGGTTTTATCAGAGACATGGGAAGAGCGACCAATTTGGCCTTCACCTTTTCCCCGAAAGCGGACTCGAGCGTTACCGAACCGCTGGGCTCGACCAGCGCGGTCGGCAAAAGGGACTCCCGAACGACCGTTATTTCGGTGCCCGAGTCCAAGAGAGTCCGAATCGCCCGTCCGCCGCACGTCACTTGAACGTGCGTCGATGCAGAAGGCGTCGGCCGCTCCTTCCATACGCTTGCTACTCTCATAGTCAGCGGGTCCGGCCCAGGTTCATCCAGAAGAACGTGTCGCACATTCGCGTGCGACGTCGACGCCTTCGTTTCGCGTGTCCGTGTGCATTCCGCCGCTCGGTGTGAGGGGCTACCACACACGTGGCAATTACGCGGGGGCGCGTGGGGTGGCCCTGCGGGGGTCCCCCGTCGTGGCGGCGGTTTTCCCCCCAGGACCCTCTCGTTTCTCCCTCTGCTGGGCCTCGCGCGGTGCCCTTCGCTGTGTCGTAGACCGCCAAAAGGTCGGCCATGCCCGCGGGGTCAAGCCAGTCCTTACCCTCTCGGAGGGTGACGTACTCCCGCGCGCCCTGCCCCATTGACTCCTTCATACGGTCCGCAACCAACAGTGACGACAGCTGTGAGAATTCAGTCACTCCCTTAGCCTCCAGGTAATACTGGAGGTAGCTAGCGGTTCTGGTGGCAAACTGCTTCCACGTCTCGTCGCGTCTCTTTGACGCCGCAGTAAACCTTTTGTGATACTCCTCCGCCGAAAGTCGCAGTTCGGCGAGCACCACAGACCTCAGGTGTCCGAACGTAAATTCGCCGTCCTTCATGCTCGCGCAGAGGTACGCTAGGCGAGTGGCGATCAAAGGGTAAACGAGATGCGCCTGAATCTCGACGGGCACGGCATACCTCTGAAAGAGGCACTCTACGGTCTCAAACCATACCGGCACTTCGGCGTCGTGGGGAAATTTTGGAATTGCTCCGTGGAGCATTTTGGAATAGTGCTTAAGCGCCTCCCCCTTTCGATCTCAGGATCCCGCTCGCTACGCACCAGCTCTCGCCCCACTGCGAGCGTTCAGCTCGGCCAACTTCAACTGAATTTCCATCTGCCGAAGAAGGATTCTTTCCCTCTCAAGTTCTAGGTTCCCGTTCGTCCCCTCTACTTGGGAGTTCGACGACGAACCCGCTCCCCTATTCGCCTCCATGTCACTGCTGTCCGCAGCACTAGGCGGAACAGTGGAGGTTCCACTTCTCGTTTCGGGCATTATGCCTTGCTCAGACGGTGTCCCCCAAAACACTGACAGAGAGGAGAGACCACCTACCTGAACTTAGTATGCCGCTCTCGGAGTGTCGTCGCCGCCCGTCGATGGGGATGTCACCATGGGTTCCCCCGCAGCAACTGCCGGCGTCGTCTTCTTGGTGGCACCTGATGATGCTTGAAGGTGCCGACGACGTCCACGATCCTGTCGACTGCGCCAGTAGATGTTAGGGAAGGTTGTTTTCCCCGACCTCGATGGACCGCCTTGAAGTTGCCGTCGAGGACCGGGGGATCGTGGATGAAGCTAGTTGCTGGAGGGCTGGATGCGTCGGTGGTGATGCAGAGGCGACCGACAACTCGGAGGGTTAACGAGATCAACAAAACTTTACTTCGATAAAAAAAAGGATGAAACAGTTACATAAAAGACAAGTGCGAACTGTAATAAACTGCCGCGCACGGCTTACAGACTGCACAGACGCCTCGGCGTCGGATGGTCCTACCGCGCACGGTAAGGACGGCGACTACCTTGTAGCCGCGAAGACGAAGAAGCTGTCGCGCACGACAGGTAACGCGGCGCACCGCGGGAGCTGAACGTCAGTGGGGTCGCTCACGAGCCCGTTCCAAAACTCAAAGATTCCCCTGCCCGGCCAGGGTCTAAAACAGCGTGCTCGAACCCGTTTAGGCCAATCAGCGTTCGACCCTGGTCCCATTGGCTAGAGGAATCAAACTACAACGCCTACACACAACGCACTTTCGACCAATCGGGTGAGAGGTCATTGCTCCGGGAGTGAACCAAAAGCCAAGCCTTGGTTCTCAGAAGCGGAGGATAAAATACGACTTATGGCTTTCCTATCTGCCACAGAAGATACACATTCGCGAACACGGCGAGAACCACCGAGACATGTCGGCTGAGGCACGTCTATGCCACCGCGAAAGGCCGTTGGCAACAAAGTAAAAAGAAAGGCACGCCAGGCATATGCAGAATATATGGGGAGCGCCTGGTCCCCGGGCGTCACGGAAGAGTTCCGAGACAAGACTCCGAGAGCTCTGAAGCACTTTGTCTCCCAGCAAACGACCTGGCGACCGGTGACGTGTTAATGTCTCGGCCGTGGGTTCCCCGGCAAACCTTTACGTCTGGCCGCGCGTTTCAGGGTCAAGGGGTAGACGCACGCGGCGCTGAGACAGCAGCCTCTCGTCGGCAAGTTAAGTGCTTTCACGTGGGTTTGAAAACCGGGGTTCCGCACGAAATGCAACGAAGAGGGTGACATGCCCGCGGCCATTTCGCCGATACCGGGAAAAGCTCATAAACAAGCAGAATTCCGACTCGTAACGGCACGGGACCCCCTGAAACGCGACACTCGTCTCCCAAGGCGCTTCCCCATTCCCGACCGAAGCGCCGACAGGCGGCTAAACAAAACAGAGCGGGGTATGCCGTCCTGTCGGTCGAAAAAAAGTAATAAATAAAAGCGACCACCTCTACACCGACTATGGCGTTTATCTTCGTGGACTTCAGTATCGTTACAGCTTTCGATGCATACACCGATTTAATTCTAGTTGCTGAATTGCTCATGCGTGTGCAAACAGAGCTGTTCCCCTCCCGTAGCTACAGACTGTTTTTAGCGTGCGCGATTAACACATTAAGAAAACTAAGAACAAAACCGCGAGGCTTCGGGCTGCTCTGCGCGAACCAGCTTGACTTGACCGAGATACACCTGAAGCTGCACCCAAGGGTGGATACAGAAATTTCTAGAAGGGGGAGTCAGCGTATCAGATATTTGGAGAACCGCCCCCTTCCCTCCCCCTTTCCTTTTCCCCGCCCTAAAACTTTCTTACATGAGCGGAATTCAAGAGGGGGTTCAAAACATCCGAACCCCTCTCCCTCTGAATCCGCCACCGAAGGCACCCGAACTTTGACGGAGTTGGAGCCCTGCGGCAAGCCTTGGCGACGTAGCAGAAAGTAGTTCTCAATACATCGACGTGTGCACCGCCAAAACGTACCGCACAACTCATACACTTCGTTTCACGATCAGTATGAGCTGAAATCAATGTGATGTCGATGTTGACACTTCACGAGCTCTCATTCGCTCGCATTTATGAACAAATAAAAAATAAAGAAACATAAAAGAAAGTATTTATTGCCACATATTTCCCGTTGTGAAATAGGTGACAGGGTAGATCAATGTTTGGACCGCTTGAATATTGGAATTTACATCTCTCGTCAGCAAGCTCCCACTATACGGCAGGATTGTTGTCTCAATTGCGGAATGATGCTGTGGATGCGCTGATAGGCGTGTCTGCTTGTCCTTGGGTTTTTTGCGGGAGCATTCTGACCTCAGGACAGTTGATGACTAACTTCCTTTACGCACAATAAATGTCGGTACTCAAAAGACAATCTCGCTGTTGAGTCAGTCTTTCTAAGATTACTTTACTTCTTGTTAGGTTCAGACGCAGACGCGCAGCGGCGTCTTTCATTTTGTTTGCCCTTTTGTTTGTTTATTGTTTTTTGTTTCTTTTTGCGCGGACTCCGTGTTGGAGCCATCGGAATGTTCGTTTTTATTATTGATTTTTTTTTAATTTTTTACATTTTGTTCTGCCATTCCGTTTCTTACAAAAATCAGTCGTCTCCTATCTGACGCCTGTACTCTTGATTTTGATTTGGTGAACGCCGAGGGCATTTCTGCCCTCTGCAAACTTGCTTCGGTCGTAGAACTACGTCTATCTTCTGTGCTTGGAAGGGTGTGCAAAGTTGGGAGCTCGACGCCTCGAAAACTCAATCACAGAAGTGACGTCACACAGATCGCCGCCTGCTGCCGAGAACCCCGCAGTGCGCAAGCGCGTCCTTTCTTATCCGCTCGCTTGCTCGTCTGCTCGCTTCAAAACGACACGCTCCTGTCTGATTGCCACGGAAATAGACGCCGCTTCGGTAGCCGGGATTTCTTCGCTCATCGCTCTGAACAGGACAGCGGCCGAGCTCGCGTATACTGCGGCACGGGCAGTTCACGCGACTCTCTTGCGCGACTCGGCGCAGCGTTAAAAGAAATCGCACGCATTTTCGCCGCCTATATGTGCCTCGGAGATGGTGGCGCGGGGGGCTCAACATTTGCTTCTGCCAGGCAGCCAAGCCACGGGCATAGGTTTCTTGCGCACCCGGCATCGTCATGCGGCATGAGCATGTGGACGTTTCTTCAGCTACTACCGTAGTTCTACGGAAATTTATGCAGCATTTTGAACCTATGCAGCAACCAATGTTTGTGCGCGATCACTTTTTTGGTTTGGTTGAGACCTCAAAATGCCTCTTCTGTGTTCAATTCCGCTTTATGCTGACTGCTGTGAATGTCTGTAAAGTGTTTGTCCGGTCTTTTCTTTTTGTCACTTCTGTTGTGTTGTGGTTATGTGCGTGGTGCTGGGGCACGTCTGCTACTGGTCGGGTTCATGTCTATTAGCTCTCTCTCCGTGATATCAAAGTCGGCGACTGGAGCGCCGACTTGGAAGCTTAAGCATCTTTTTGTGAGTGCCTATTCTGGAGGAGGCAACATGACAAATTTACAGCGTTTTACCTCTCATATTAAAAGTAAATTTTGAGAACATTGTTCTAATGCATAAATCCTTCTTTCCGTTTTTCAGAAGTTTTTCAGAACCATTCGTAAGCAATACTCTGGAACGGCGTTGAGCCTCCTCAATAAATTAACAAATGAATGTTCTATGCGCGTTATAATTAGATTTTGTTATGGTTGTGATCAGTGAATTTCGGTGTGCAAGCACATTGAACGTGATTAATTTTTTCTGCTCCTATCATAGAAAAATGGGGTCACAATCGTCTAGCACGTCAAGGAGCCTATACTTTTCATTGCGTCGTCTGCTTGCGAAAACTCCAGATCCGCTAAAGGAGCCACTGCCGCCGTTCGCCACCATTCCCATAGGTTTCCGGATGAGTTTCCAGAATTGGCGAAGCTATATCGTATTTGGTTCAGCACAGTGATGTGCAGAAATCGTGGAAGTGGATTTCGATTTCAGTATCGCTTTTTGGCGGCGCCGTGCCCATGTTATATGCGGGCAAATGAGTTTGCACATTGCACGTGAACTGGAGCGGACGTTGTTTGGCAAGGTTAATCAGTTACTCAACCGCTTTCTTCATTCATGAGCGAACGCTAATAACTCCAACAATATCGTGTTCTTCTTTTTAAGACGCGGAAAGTATAAGTTACTTTTTGATTTGTTCCGCAGCCTTCCTGTTTAGCACATATCACAACAAAAAACTACAAAATCACATAGTCTACCGATAGCGTCTGAAAGGCTCCTTCCCCAATCCTGGCGCGCTTCGTGGGAGAAGCAGCAAAGGTGAAAACAGCGCTCGATCCAAGTGATTAATCTCGTTGAAGCGTGCACTAAGAAAGCAAGTTGCCACAGCAACCGCGTCATGGCGCTGATAGCACGGAGTGGTCTAAAGTCCCTCTATTCGTGGGAAAAGTGGCGCCATTCATTGGTGCGGAAATGCTCGAGACCTGTGCCGCGCGCCACTTGGGAAGAACATGGCGTCTGAAATCTAGCTCAGTGGTGCTCTCTGCCGCCATCATCTTGCCAAAGGGCTGCACGTTGCACGTGCCTCGTGCATCGACGCACTTTGCGCTACTTTTGAAACATGAAGGGGCTTTAGGAGCAGTCGACGGTCCGGCGTTCACCTTCATATCGGCGGCGGGTGTACCCAGTAAACAACTAAACATCAACAACTAAAGCCAGCGGCAAATGAGATCGTCAGCGGCCTGGGCGCGCGCGCCCGAGGTGCGCGAGACGCCGAGGCGTTGTCGGTGGTACTAGCTCGCGGTGGCCAAACGGCGTTCTGACTTTGTGAATGACTATAGGAGAGAAACCGGGAGAGAGGAGGAAACAAGAGCGCACGGGGACGTCAGGACTGCCGAGCTCTGGTTGGAATGATTGGTGGTTACACGCAGAGTCTGGATTGTCTTTGTCTTTTACCGTAGCCTCCGATATACTGACGAATCCTGGCAGATCGCCACGAGAAGCGGCCGCTGAATGGAAAAGGTGGAGCGGCAGATCAACGAATGAGAGGAAAGCCACGTGACTGGCGCCTCGCTGTGGCGAGACGCCAAACACACTTGTCCCTGGGGAACAAGTGTGTTTCGGGTCCTCGCCTCTGCAAGAGCTGTGCCTCTGACGTCCGGGATCCACTAGAAATGGCTCTTTGATGCTCGGTGCTACCAGATCCTCGCGCTCCAAATCTACGACCGTGCACTCTAAGGCTCCGTCGTTGAACTGGCAGGCTTTGTGAGTATAGAGGGGGCTGTGACAGCCGCCCTTGTCGAACGCGCTATAACACCGGCTTCCGGCGTTTGGCGTTCACATTCGAACGCGTTCAACGAGTGCATGGGGACAAAAGTAAGCTTGCTTTAGTTTTATCTTCTAACGTTCTGACGTCCCGTACGCTCATGAGTCCTCCTCTCCCTCAATGTTTGCAGGGTTTTGCAGAATGGCGATAAAGTGTATCGCGATAGTATTTTAAGATTACGTTATGTATTTATATTTCTACATCGCGATACAATGTTTCCATCGGTATTTTGAATTTCCCTATGGAAATACATTTTTGAGTGTAGTCCTTATATTGCGACACTACTGGGCCGATGTGTTCTGTATGAGTTTGAAAAAAATTGTCGGCTTTCTGATGAGAGGGTCACGACGAAGTTTCGTGTGCGTGCTATTGTGACTCTGACTGCACATGACTCTCTTCTTTATTGTGCAAACGCTAAACAAATGTTGTTCCACACTTTAGGCGGTCGACTATTGCAGCAAATTCCAAAAGTTGAAGGCTCTGTCGGCCCGCCGAACTAACAATTAAAATGACACGGGTTCCTTGAATTTTATTCAACGATGGCATTATAAGATCACTGCTAAAAGAGGCGTCCGGCTTTGGACATAATCATCATGATTTCTCGACAACTAGAGATGCCAAAATAAAATCGTGCTCAAGCTACGATGAAAAATCGCTTGATTTCCTTTCTACTTACCAAAATGCAAGATGTTTATTCTGCGGTAAATTTGTTTCGAGCTTAATTCAGTCTCTAACATGCAGTGAGAACTCGCTCCCTAGTATAAGAACAATCTAGTATTCTAGATGATGCTTCTTTTTTTTTCTTTGTATTTACTAAGGAGTGCATCAAACTTACAAAATATGTTTATAACATTGTATTTTAGTGTCTGTATTTCAGCCCCACCAAGATGTATTTCTGTATTTATATTTCCAATAGTTTTGCATTTTTCAAATGTATTTTTGATACATATCGCAAGACATTTTTATAATGTTTTTTTGCTCTCAGTGTTTTAGCCTTTTTTTGCCATGTATGCCTGTATTTGTATTTCCAAAACCTTTCTCGGCGCATATATTCAGCAAATGGCTTCGGGCTAGCACCCTGCGGAAGAAAAGGTGTGGTCGCAAGCTCCGTAAGTCTGATAGATAATGTACAATTTTTAGTCTATTGAAAGCCAGCTACTACCTAGCCAAATGTCCTCACTTAGACCTTCCGCATTGCAAGAAACAAACCACGTAAAAGTTAGTTTTTTTATGAGCTTTCTAAGTTTTAATATTTTGTCTGAAGCAGTTGCTAATATTTGCCTGTTTGCTGCACAACTACTAAGAGGGGAAAATGCTGCCATAGCGATGGTACGTCCTGGATACGACATTACTTTCCAAACTGTTTTAAAACAAAAGTTTATAATCCTCAACAAACCTTCTTCTTCAAACACCATCTGTTAACGTGTATCGTTGTGAATGATTTTCCTGTATTTATATTTATCTTTCGACTCAGCCTTCTAAATTGCTTAAACACACGCAAAACGTACTTATGTTTAGCAATAGGTATAATTATTATCAACTACGAAAACGTTCAGTTGCAAAGGAGGTGTTTACTGTCACGGGTGAAGTGACGACACGGCGTTCGGTGAAGAAACTAAAGGTTTAATGAAAGCGAACTTCTGTCAAAACAAAGGGTTAAAAAGAATAGGTATCGTAAACAAGTGACGATGTCGGCAAAGAGACAGAATCCGCGTGGCAAGTCTGCGGCTTGCCACGCGGAGCCCCTTTTGCAGGCGCGTGGGCTCCTGGAACAATTGGTGTAGAAGGTTCGGCGCGTAGAACATTCTAAACTCGAATCGGCAACACGGCTATCGAATTTACCATAATATTACATTTCAAAGTCAACAGAAATGTGCACCCACGGCCAGCAATCGAATTAAAATTTTGGGTTGGACTAGTTGGTTCATTGTAACGTAAAAATTTAAAACGCAGAAAAAAACAAAAAAACAAAAAAAAAACACGGACGTGGGAGTAACACTAACAACATGAACTGTGCGAACATCGAACCTTGGCTTTTTGCGGGAAGGCAAGCGCGATAACCGACAGGCCACGAGCGCGATGCCTACTTGGCCAGCTGCGCACGCGGCAATATTTCCCCTTTAAAAAATGCATCGTCCCGATGAAGCACAAAACGAAAACACAAGTCGACAACAAAAAGAGAGCAGAATCGCCAGCCACAGTTCACAGTTCACTCTTTGACAACAGTCCAAAGTTCTATAGGGTGTATTCACTGGCGGCCATATCCGTGTGCGCTAATGCTGAGCACGTGCTGATGGCTAGCTTCACAGTTATTTTGCAACGTGCACCCCGCACCATCAAGATTGCCGGTCTTGGCAGCCTATTAATATGAGCTCGTTCTGAGCATGCGCTCTAAACAGTGACCTCAAATATGGCGGCAGTGAATACGCCCTATAGCTCGTAATACGGCTTGAGCCGAACGACGTGCGCCACCTCTGGTCGTGGCTGGCGTCTTGCAGATGGGCACGTTCCGTCGGAAAGAACTTCGTAGTTCACAGCGCCTGGGCGTCGGATGATCTTGCAGCGTTCGAAATAGCCATTCAAAAGCTTATCACTGAGACCGCGGCGCCGTATCGGTGTCCACACTCATGCCCGGTCTACGGGTTGAAATTGGACGTCCCGGCGACGAAGGTTATACCGGCGTGCTTCAACTCACTATTGGTCTTGAACCTTCATTCTTGCCAGTTGACAAGCTCCTCAGCGCGTTAAGAGATCAGTTGAGCGTCGTCGTTGCCATCGTCGGTTGGCACGTGAGGTAGCATAGCGTCGAGGCCGTGTACCAGTTGAAACGGCATCATTCTCTTGGTTTCTTGAACCGCTGTGTTGTACGCAAACGTAACGTACGGCAGCACCTCGTCCCCCGTACTCTGCTCTACGTTGACGTACATGGAGATCATGTCGGCGATCATCTTGTTGAGCCGCCCCGTTAGCCAGTTCGTCCGGGGATGATATCCAGTGGTTCGTCGATGGCCGGTGTGACTGAGACGAAGAACCTCCTTAGTCAGCTCTGCCATGAAAGATGACCCTCGATCTTTGATCAGCTTTTCAGGTGCGCCGTGTCGACGGAGAATGGGCTCGGCAAAAGCTTGGCGACTTCCACAGCTGTTCCCGATGGAAGCGCTTTGTCTCGGCGTATCGAGTAAGTAATAGGTAGCGACGATAATACACCGGCTTCCTTGTATTGATGTTGGGAACGGCTACAGGTAAATCCATTCCGACCTGCTGGAAGGGCCCAGTCGGGGCAGATATTGGCTGCAGGAGTCCTGCTGGCTTCGTCGGAGGCTTCTTACGTCGTTGGCACTCATGGCACGAAAGTGTGTACAAATGGACTGCTTTCGGGAATCTCCCGGCCAGCAATACTTGTCGCGAATCCGGGCGAGCGTCCTGATGTAGCCAAGGCGTCCAGCCGTCGGGTCGTCGTAGCATGCTCGAAAGATTTCTTCTGGCAGGCTGGTAGGAACAGCCAGCAGCCAGACAGGGTTGCTGGTGCCGAAGTTCTTCTTGAAGAGCACGCCTCACCGCAGAACGAAGCTTGAGAAGTGTCGGGCCAACACTCGCGAAACTGAACTTCCGGAACTGAACGCCGCAATCAACAACCTTCGAGGTTGTCGATCACGGCGCGAAGTTCCGGGTCGCCTCGTTGAAGTGGTCTATTGTCGGTATCTGTAACTGCGCCGAGAAAACGGGCGTCATCATCGTCGTCGGTGCTGTCGGGAAAAGATTCGACTGGGGCCCTAGACAAACAGTCGGCGTCTATATGCTTGCGACCAGACTTATGCACAATGGTTACCACGAATTCTTGCAGTCTAAGTCCCCAGCGAGCGAGGCGTCCTGACGGGTCCTTGAGGTTGGCGGGCAAAGAGAGAGCGTTTGGTTCGTTACAACGGGAAACGGGATCTCGTACAGGTACAGAAGGAAGTTGATTAACGTCCAGACGACTGCGAGACATTCCTTGTCGGTCGTTGGGTAATTTTGGTCTGCCTTGGACAGTGCCCGGCTTGCGTAAGCGATCACCCTCTCTGCTCCGTCTTGTCTTTTGACAAGTACCGCGCCGAGTCCGGTGTCGGTATTTTCCCGCAGATGGATCTGAAGTGTCCGAGGATAGGTGCGACTGGAGTCTCTCTTAGTTCAAGCTGAACTCTTGTTCTTGCCCTCCCCCCCCCACACACGCACACACACCAGTTCAGGTTGTCCTTCGTCAGATGCGTGGGCAGTGCAGAACTTTGGCGAAATCACGAACGAAACGTGTGTATTAAACGCACAAGCCAAAGAAATCTTCGTACGGGTTTCCTGTATGATGGCTTCGGAAATTCGACGATTGCGGTTGTCTTTCCAGGGTCAGGGCTTACTGCCTGAGCACTCACGACATGGCCCACGAATTTGAGCTTAGCCGTAAACGAATTTTGATGGCCTTTGTGTCAGTTCAGCATTCTGGATAGCCTGCAGCACGGTTCGCAGGCGTCTCATATGCTCGTCGAACTCGCTTGCAGAATACCATGACGTCGTCGAGGTAGTGATGAGACCGCTTTGCCATTTCAAGCCGCAAAGGACGGTGTCCATTACACGCTGGAAGGTCACGGTTGGCTGTGCACAGATCCGAATGGCATCGCTTTCAACTTGGTACAGACCGTCTGGCTTGACAAAGGCAGTCTTCTTAAGATCCCGTTCGTCGATCACGATCTGACAGTACCCTCTTGAGGTCCATCGACGAAAAGTATTGGGGTGGCGCAGCCGTTACAGAGTTTCGTCGATGCCGGCAGCGGGTAGACGTCTTTTTTGTTACGGCGTTCAGTTCTCGATAGTCCATACAGAACCTTAGGGTTTCGTCCTTCTTCCTCACCAGGATTACTTGGGAAGTCCACGGACTGCTTGAAGGCAGGACGATGTTGTTGCCGACCATTTCTTGAACCTGCTTTTGGATGACTTCTCTCTTTCACAGGAAACGCATCTTCATCAGTAACAATTCGATGTTCGCGCAACCATCGTTTGGCGCACCTGCGACGATGTGGAGAATCACTCATTGAACTCGGCGAGACGGTCACTGAGTTGTCGTAGCTGTGGGTAGGCAGGGCTGGATCGATGTCGAACTGCGTAGGCGGCGGTGTCTTAGTGTGGCCACGAAGAGAGGTCTTCTGATATTCGGGCGATTGCGGCTGAGTCCGGGAGTTCTTCGGTACGTCCCACGGCGGTGCTTTTCGTAAGGTGCTGAGCCTCCTGTCGGAAGTTCATTACGAGTGCAACAGTGTGTCCGTCTTGGAGCTCCACGATGCCTCTTGCGACGCCGATCCCTCTTCCTAGGAGCAGTTGGGCTGCATTCCAGCAGAGCCTGCAGGTGCCTTTCTCGGTCCCAACAGGCACAAATACACATGAGGCGTTGTCGGAAAGTACGTGCACTGTAGCTGACGTGGCTGCAGTAGTTTTTTGATCCTCGGAAATTACGACAGGTTTCCGCAGCCTCAACTTGTTGGCTCCCAGGTCAATGTCAGCGTCGTATTCGCCCAAGAAGTTCTTTCCGTAAATCTCGACGTGAGCAGTGGATCTTCTGACTAGAGTGATGCGATATCCCACGGCGGTCGCTATCTCATGGCCATCTTACGGTGTCGGCACACTACGAAGATGTTGGGAGAGCCTCCCACTCTGGACGGAGTAGTCTGCCCTGGTGTCGACGAGAGCCGACGCGTCGGGGCCGTCAAAGACAACGTTTAGGCTATTATTTAAATTTGCAGGAGAGCGTCGTTTCAGTCTCTGTTGGTGTTCCATTGGGGTCCCTCCGACGTTTGTGGAGGATCCTGGCGTCGGTCGCCTTCGGCAACTCCACCTCCAGGGTTGCCGCGCCTATTGTCCCGGTGAGGAGCGAGGGGTGAGAGGCTTTCACGTCGGGATAAGTTCATCGGCGAAACAGGACGTCATGGCGACGGCGACCAGAACCTCGGCAGGATGCAGGTACGGGGAACTGAGGTCGTAGCAGGTACTCTGTTTACTTCAGAGGCGTTCACCATAACGGGGTGCGCGCGGGCACTTGCAAAACCCTCGCAGCCCGTGCCGTCGGTATGGGCATCAGCGGTAAGTCTGGTCTGTTTCCCCGCAGGGCAGCACAGTGGGCGTCGGTAGGGCGTCCTCCTCACACGTTCGTCTTTCTGGGTTCAAGCTTTCCGGACGGATGTACTGAACCCGTTTTTCTTGTCGTCGGAGGTAGTGTGGCGTCGGGACGTTTCGTCGAGGTAACGGCGTGTACCGGTGGTTGGCTGGCAACGGTCATCGGACCATGGCGGCGTAGATTAGCTTTGTTTCCTCGGGAATCGGCACGGCGATGGAGCCTCCGGTTGGAGTGCCTGCTGAGGTTCTTCTCGAATTAGTTCGGCGACTGAAAGTGTGCCTGGTCAATAAGAAAGTGGAAGCAACTTTTTGATTTCCTCCCGGACAACATCACGCAAAATTTCGCGGAGGTTGCTGACCCCGACGCTGCAGTCAAGGCTGGATGTAGTGTGAGCGGGGACGTTGACGCTGCGGTGGTAGGTGGCCAGCTCTGGCGAGCAGTGCTCTCTCGATGTTTGTGGCTTCGGCAACAAATTCTTTCACAGTTGTTGGAGGGTTGTGAACGAGGCCGCCGAAGATCTCGCCTTTCACGCCTCGCATTAGGGCTCGAAGCTCTCCTCGTCGCTGGCTGAAGGATCGCTGCGTGCACTCAAACTGACGTCTTTCGCGAAGTTGGTGACGCTGTTGTGTGGTCCCTGCGTTCTAGCTCGCACTAGATTTTCTGCCATTTCTCGTCGATGTTAACTTGCGAAGGTCCTCTTCAACTATTGCTTGCCAATGTCCCACGATGTCAAAGTGTCTTCGTAATTCTCAAACCATTGCTTCACACTGCTTTCCAGTGCGAAGCATGGCTGTGCAGGCGTTGCTGCTCGGTCCACGCGTTGTGTCCAGCCACACGGTCATACTGGGTGATCCAGTCCTCGATGCCCTCGTAGGTTTCGCCGTGGAAGCGCGTCGGCGTAACGTGGGGCGAACTGGCATGTAGACAATAGGGGCAGCGGCGGTGGGAGTCACAGTTAGCAGAGCCTGTTTGGTCATCCTCGGGTTCAAAGGCTTCTTTCTCTGAGAATCTGGCAGTAGCCCAAAGTCTGAAACGCACCCTGGTACCGGCGGCTTGCGCGGGACTCGAGGTTCTTCCGCTGTTCTTCTCTCTCCTTCTCCTCAAGAACGGGCTTGAGCTGCGTGGCCTTGGGGGAGTCCCCTTCAGGGGCATGTGTTACACTACCCCGCACCTCCACCAGACGTCACGGTGAAGTGACGAGACGGCGTTCGGTGAAGAAACTAAAGTTTCAATAAAGGCGAACCAAAACAAAGAGGTAAAAGAACAGATGAAGTAACATTTTGGACAAAACCCCGAGACTGGGGGAGAAAAAGGACAACACAACACAAAGTCTCAAACACAGCTGAAATTTATTATACATAATATTGTGGTTTTATAGGGTACAGGTGCCCTTGAAAACCAGAAGGAATGAAAAAAGGGGAGAGGGTGAACTTCTTTTCCCGAACACACAAGAGAGAGGAGGACATGGACCAATAATCACACCGGTACGGTTCTAACTCAAACAAAAGGGGGAGGGGAAGATCTCTTTACCCACCTCGGTGAGGTCCTGATAACATCACAAAAGAAAGGTCTGCAGGGTGGTGATCCATTAGGGGAAAGATCGAACATAAACAAAGCCGAACAACCCCGGATATTCGTCACACCCGAAACAAAGGGACAGGGGTGAAACTTAAATCCGAACAAACAACATCCTACACAGATATAAGGTGATCTCCAAACGATCAAAATTGTAGAAATCTTTTCAACTCCGTGTCCAAATTAAAAGACGGCCTATTTACTGTATTTCCGTGGCTAATAATAGTGAGGGACTCTTTTACCAAGCGTTTATGATCCTCTCTCTCGGTCAACACAACCGATGTGGAATTCCATAGAGGTACACAATTATTACATTCTAACACATGTTTTGACATTTCAGAATACTGATCTTTGTTTCTAATACAACGTTTGTGTTCAGTTAAACGATCATTCAAACATCGCTTCGTTTGTCCAATGTAACATAACCCACAGGCAAAAGGAATCTTGTAAACTACGCCCGACACACAATCAACATCTTTTTCTCTGTGTTTTTTGTTACATCCAGTTCTGGCTGAGTTGAACGGGGTCAACCGATTTAGTTTGAAGTCATTCCTGAACACAGTGGTAATGCCATAGCGGTTGCCGGCTGATTTTAGATTATGAGAAATACGATGGAAGAAAGGGAGAACAACACGCCTGGCAGATTCACGAACCATTGAACATTTCTTTCTCATATTAACCCGGTACAACAACTGTCTGAACACATAATCCTCGGGAAAACCCGCTACGCTGAGACGGTTAAAAAGGCGTTGGAGTGCAGAACCAATGGAGTGCGAACAAGATTTCCTAAGTGCACTATCTACTAAATTCCTGACTATGCCAGCCTTGATATTCTTCGAGTGACAACTTTTGAAGGGCAGGAGCGGTTTGACTTCCGTTTTTCCATACTGCCAACATAAACTGGAGGGTGTTTTAAGCTGTATATCTAAAAACTGCAGACAATCACGTACAGGTCTTTCTACTGAGAATTTCAACTCTGGCGCACTCTCATAGACGAAGTTTTCTACCAACGTTGACAGTGAAGAATCGGTAGTGCAAACCAGGATATCGTCTACATAGCGCCGCAAGAGGATGACACCTGGAGAACGGCTTTGAATGAAATCAACTAGACGCATATCCAAAAAGCTAAGGTAAATCTCCGAGAGGACTGGGGCCACGGCGGAACCGATACATATTCCTTGTTTTTGAATAAAATCTTGACCATCAAACTTTACGACCGTTGCCTGGAGGTACAATTCTAAAATTTTTAGGCAATCCGGTACGGAAATTCCAGACTGCGATTGAAACCTTACGAGGTTGTCTTCCAAAAAATTACTAACTCGGTTGAGAAGAGTTTTGGGATCTAGCGAGTAATAAAGATCCTTTATATCCATCGAAAAGACCGAACAAGGTCTCCCATGAAAGGGCTGCAGCTCCGTAATTAAATCATCTGAAGAACGTAGTGACAATGGACTCCTAACTTCCAAGGCCGACAAAGCATTCTGAAGGAAAGAAGAGACCAATTTTTGCCAGGTGCCATTTTCGTTGACTACTACCCGGAGGGGAAGGTCTACCTTGTGGTCTTTTAGAAAAAACTTAATCCCAAACTTGTCACTGGAAGTGCTGTTCAATTTGGATACCTGCGACGGAAATTCGCAGTCCTTCAACACGCCGACTATTTCCCTTTTTATCTTTTTTAGGTTTCCGTCGAATCGCTTAAACACACCCATGACGGCTATGTCAGACTTCTTTTGAAACTCAATCATCGGCAACACAGCGAATTTTCCTGATTTGTCAGTTTCGAGAAGCATAATGTTTTTTTCCGTTAATTCCCTTTTTACCGACGCAATCTTTCTAAAATCTCTCTGGTCAATCCTAAACGAGGAATCCACTATGGAAGACATTCTTTTCAACGTTGATGAAAACAAAGTTGTTTTCCCCATGGGGTCTGGTACCGAATTTGATAAGTTATGAATAGCGGAGACAATATCAATCCTAGAAGGTTTTACATTCTCACAGAATTTTGGTCCATTAGCCAAACACACTTCGGTAGGCTTTGACAAGGCGACAGCAAAAGGGTTGACTATTAGATTGGTTACTTCTGGCACAACAGAATATAAAAAGGACTTTGGTTTATATTTAAAACGAATGCTTTCCCGCAAAACACGAAATTTGTCACTTTTTGCGATGAGAGATGTATTATATAGCCTTTACGCCTCGCGGTACACGTTTTGCGAAAATGAGCTTATCGGGCCAAAACAGTGGTCAAAGCAAATCTGGCGAGGGGAAATGTTACAGGGAGATTGAAACTGACAAATGAATCTCTATCTTTGAGTTAGATGTTTGGCACGTCATCGGAACATGGAACTGCTCTAACAACCTTTTAGCGCTTTTTACAATAGTCAGAACAAACAAAAAGGTGTAACACATGCTAGAGTTCTCAAACACGAACACACGGAACACGACACACCGTAAGCACCATTTCGTGCACGGCACTTCCCGAAATATTATTAGTCATGGTAAGTCTTATCTTTGACGTAGTAAGTGTATCTCCAGACACTGCAGTGTTTCGTCCTACACTCAAGCTTTCTTTTCCAGAAGGCGCAGCAGCGCTCTCAGGAGCTTAAAGTTTGCTGGTCCCGGCATCCATACTTTTTTACGAGGGTAATGAAAACTCGATTTTGTCGAAAAAATGGGTTGATGGATGTCAATGGCTATATCCTTTGTAACGGGTGGTAGCTTACGCCGACCTAGCCTAAGTCTAAGAAGACAAACATATGATTCCTCCCGCCCTTCTAAGACCGTATTCTCTCCCAACTATCACCAGACAGTGAGAGATATCAGCAGGATCACCTTCGGGGATCGGGCTAAAAACCTAAAAACGTCACCCCGCCTCTTCCCCCGGCGAGAGAGCCACCAATTTTACTCTGGTCGAACCTTGTTGGCATTAACTCTCAGCAACGGACCCACTGGAAGGCAGGGTTGATGACTTAGGCCGTGCGAGGGAGTTCCAATTTTCCTCTGCCCCGCTCTGTTCCCAGCTCTGGGAGTTAGTTGTTGCATCATTCAATTTTCCCCAGATAATTTCCACCAATCTCCTCTGGCATCGCCTCCTTGTGACTGTCAATCCTTTTCTCTTCCGTCCTTCCATCGTCGCCAGCGAAACCCCGTGCCCCGGCCAAATCCGTTTCCCTTCAGGGAGAGCAGGGCGAATCCCCGTGCACTTCAATACCAAGTACTCTAGTGTCTCGTTCTCATTATTGCAGGCGGCACATAATGTGCCTGTCTCCTGAAATTTGGCCCTATACGTCCTTTTCCTCAAAACACCCATTCTCGCCTCGAACAGCAAAGAACTTCGATGTGAATTGTCAAACACATTTTCCTTTCTTATGTCCTGCTTTCGTGACCTGTACACATGTTAAAGCTGATTTCTCTTGCATTCTACCCTCCCGCATTTTCCTCCCTGCCTCTTTTACCCTCTTTTTCACTGAAGTAGTCTGTTCAGCCCCATCACCAGTGTGTATGTATTTAAATGGAAGCTTTCGTGTTCGGTTTGTCCATTTTGTGTTTAAAACATTTAAGTAAAAATAGTTGACTACCTTCCGTGCCCACCGCGTATCATCCATTTCAGTCAACCTTTGTTCCTATTTCAACTTACTAATTGCCTCCCTGCTCTCAAAATACGATTATCGCATGTCCCCCTGTACTCCCTCAATTGATGTGTTTCCATGAGCTCCCAGTGCCAACCTGCTTACGATTCTTTGTCCAATTTCTAATCCTGATTGAACCTCTGAATTCATGCACAGCACTGCATTGCCAAAAGACAGTCCTGGTACCATCACTCTCTTTCCATATACCTCTGACCACTTTACATCCATTATAGTTTCATAGTGCCTTGAGCTTCGTAATAGAAGAAATTCTTTTCGTTTTTCTAATTATATTCTCCTCAAGTTTCTCTAGACATCTCCTTCCCTCATTTAGCCAGACTCCAAGATATATTTGTGTTTTCCTACATGGTCTATTTTTATGTCTAGTATCCTCAGGGGTTCCCTCTTTTCGTCATTAAACACCATTACTCCAAACTTGTCACTACTAAAACTCATGCCCAAGGTATTCCTTTCTTCTCCACATATTCCAGCTGGTTCCTGTAATGTATCCCTGGTTATCTGCCATGACTACTACTGCCGTCGCATGTATCAGTTCTGTATTACCTGTGGCCATTTCTCCTTCATTCCATATAACCTCACACAAACCTAAGTTGCTCTGCTCTAATTTCTTTTCCATTTCATCTGAGATATATCATGAAGAGCAGAGGTTAGAGGGACAGCACTGCCTGAGTCCTCTTTTTTATTGCTGCGGGTTGCGTAGTTTCTGCTACACTACCCGCAGGTTGTTCGAGTGATCCTTAGTGTTGCGAGATGGTCGCACAACAAACCGCAAAATAGATGAAGGTAATAACCCAAATGTAGCAGACGCCACTGAAACTCGATGTTATCTAAAAAAAATCATAAATTGACCTATAAATTTCCAGATATATATGGTGCCCAAACATATCCCTCAAACTAGTAAAATTTCCCTTATTCACACATAGACCTGAATATTACCTTAATCTGGGAAGTTACCTCGGGTTGGCAGCCCTGCTCCTAGCGCTCCGCCTCTAGCCGTCGAAGCGCAGATCGGCTCAGGCATCACGTGGTACTTAAGCGGGGGTCACGTGGTTTTGTTCAAAGGGAGGCGGCAATGGTGTGCGGCGTGCGGCGTGTGCGGGGTGCAGCAACATGGTATAGAGATATGGTCCTACGATGTGCCTGTGCGTTCGACACATATTCCCTAAAAAAGATTCAGTTCTTAAAAAGTTCTTCGACGCCTCAAGAAATGTTTCAGCTCCTGAAAAACGGTTTCGCCTCAAAGACTATCGCCGCCCCTGGTGCAGTAAAAAAGCAAATAGGCGATGAGGAAGTCTTTCGCCCTTATAGGTGTTTCACGAAGAATCCTTTAAGAGGGTGCTTAAAATAATTTTAGGGTGCGAAAATTTGGACAAGCCGAGACCCCCAAAAGTTATCTTACGGCCAGATATTTTTGAGAGCGTATTGATACTCATACACATGTTATTACTCTTCAACATCCGTAACATGATCAAACTTTGTTTTGACATTCCTATCGAAGCACTGCTCTTGATAGAGATCTCATGAGAAACATGCCCAAAACTGCGAGAAACAATGATTTCAAGGGTAAAAAATATATATATATATTTCGCTTGGTTTTGTGACGCATGTTTTCAGACTGTTGCCCTATGCCAGGCGCCGAGGAGCGTCTACACCGTTGTCTTAACTTCTTTTTTTTTTCATTTGTTGAGGAATTTGGGAATGGTACGCAATACAGTTAGTTTCTCATGTGCCGAAAAGCGTCAACGCCGTTAATTTTTAATTTTTTTTTGTTTGAGAAAGACGCGATAGATGGAAGAAAAAAGAAAGATAGATGCGTCGAAGAGCTTGGAAAAAGATCGTTTGTGCGTGGAAGAAGCAGACGGCGGTTAGAGACCCGACCGATGCGACGCTTTGGAGCTTTCGTCTTGGGCTTTGCTCGCTCGAAAGCTCTGTAGGACGGCTTATAATTTCAGGAAACGTAAGTACCGAACATCGTTACTTCTGTAGACATATTTATCGTTTCGAATTTCGCAAAGTGCTAAAGTGTGCGGATATGTTCAGAGGAGCGGTTACGTCAGTCCGACCAGCTCTGGCAAGACCGACCTTGCTGGCGCCGTTCGCGTGTCCTCCGCACTCGATGTATGTTTGAGCGGAATATTTCTCACACGCGAAGATGCGCCTTAGATACACCGGTCAGATTCGTCTGGCGTCGGACTGGACAGGACTTGATCTGCGGACACATTCCTGCGCAGCATGGCGAACAATAGGTGAGTGAGTTCCTGACTGGGCTTTTCTGTGGATGTTCATGCTGAACGCTCGCACGTCTCTTTCACTTCTTTCTGTGGCTGAATTTGATATAGGGTTGGAGCTGGTAAGTCCGGACTTCGAACATCCGTTTACTCTATTCAGCTGCTATGTTCGAAACAGTTCCCAAAATCTTGAAGAGAAGAGAAAGGGAAACGCTCCAACGTGAGAAGAGGTAGATGTCCTGAACTTTTGAAGTGACCCAGCACACGCCGGACGAAGAAGGGTGCTGGGGACTGCCTTGGCTCTGGTTGAATGGGAGCCAACACCTCTGCAGCTCTGGGCGCGCGCTCTGCGCCGGTGGTTAGGCGTCGCAGAGCGCTTCCTTTCGAAGTTGAACTGCGGACTTCGTCGACGGTTCGAGCGGCTGCTATCTATCTCCGGTGCTCTCTCCTCCACCTCCAGCGTTGCTTTGCATTTGAAAAATGCATGATGATGACTTTTCTGACGAAAGACAGTGCAACTTGAAATCAGAAGCCCTAATGTTTCTAATGTTTTTACTTGATCTTCTAAATCTTTTCTGACGGAATGGTTGCAGAGCAATAAGAGCAGACGATACATTCGGCCTGGATTGGTTGAAGCTGGTCACGACAGTGGAGGTTTAGAGTGTTTTAGTTACATTGAGTGGTTTGAGGCACAATAACGTGCGCCACTCATTTCATCGTCTGCATAGACGCATATATTCATGCCATTTTTAATTCAAAACGAGACTTGCGAGCTTATACGGTGCTTAGAAGATAGAAAAGTGTCGGTGTCGATTGAAGTACAGTTCTTAAATGCAATCAGTGTTGAAGTCTAACACCAGAATATGGCTTGTGCATTCCTATTTATCTAGTCGCATTGTGTCAAAATTATAATTATCAATTGCACTACCTGACAATATTGTCACATTCTAAAAATAAGAACAATTTGTGTAACAGATTGACGTTTTGGCAACCTTTTATTACGTGGTTTCAAACCTACATCCAAGGCTTCGTCTTTAGAGCTTAGACCACCAGGCACTGTGAATACCTGATTCGCTTGAGAAGGCTGGCGAAGAAACTTGCCACCCCAGCTTTCTCTTCAGGAATTAGGTGACGTTGATTTTTCTGCACTCGCCAGGAAGGACGGCTTTGCATTGCAGAATGAATAAAAATGAGTGGTTTGGTTTGCATTCTAGTCCGGGTTACTTTATCTATAGGAGGACGTCCCAGAAGTGGTAGCGCCATGGTTTGGACCAAAAGCGTTCTGTGCGTAAAATGAAGGCTATCCTTATTTCCCTGGAATCAGACCCAAGCTGGTCAAGCTCCCAGGACCCTTGTGCAGACCTCAAGACGCCGGTCCTTTGCCTCGGTGTTTGTTATATCTTCCACCTAAACTACCCGTCTTCGTACAGGCAGCTACAAAGGATTTTGTTGACATTTATACTTAAGCGGAGACCGGAGTTTGACAGGGGTTGCCGGATCACACGCCTTTGTTCGCGTTATGGCTTACAACGATATTAGAATTATCAGTTAAAACATCAAAAATACTTCAAAATACTTAGTTTTATAAACAACATTTTTTTTAACCATGCGATTTTCGAAGTTTCCGGATTAAGGCGTTTGTTAATTCCATCACAATATATGTTATTATTGACGGATATATTTGATGGTGCAATAAACATTGTATTGTACAAAATAAATGTTTCGAATAATGTGCTTTCGAGTTCAGTACTTTCTTCACGACGCACAGCAAGGAGGCTACTGGTGCCTTTACAGCAGAACAGCATGAGATGTGTCATGACATTTTATATGATGTATCATGGCGTTTCTTTGCTGCTTCGAAATTCTGTGAACCTCAAAAAGTGACAGGGGCATTCTCGGTTGCAAGTGTCCATGCACTCTTCTGCGGAAACATATGAGGCGCTCGTCTCGGAACTTAAGAAACACAAACACTACGCGGCAGCGAAGTACCAAGGCCTTTCCACATGGAGCGTATTTCTTGCCGTTTTGGCCGGCGCTTTGGCGTGCACCTCTGCTTACCGTTTGTTCAGAGTAGAGCGGATGACTTGCTTCATAAAATAATACTTGTTCCTATCCGCTCTGAACGAGCGCAGTGGACGTGAGCCGCCAAAGCGCCCAGCACAGAGTTGGGCACTTGGCAGCATGTGAATGGGCCCTCATGGTTACGCATGCACCATATAACTCATAAAACATGTTTTCCATAAAACAAGCTCGCACGATATCAAGCCGTACACTCTCAGGGGTAGACTACCCTCGTCTCATATGTAACACCCCAAAAGAACAATACGACGTTCAGTGCACCGCCATCGAACCAACGATACCAAATTTCACGAGCGGCTTGAGAGTCAAGCGGTACAACTTATTAAAGTAGCTAATATACGTATTAAACACTACAATAAGACAATCGAAGGTTTTTTGGCCCTGCTGCAAAACCTCACTGTTTTTTGGCCTTTCATAGGCACATTGGCTATTTAGTACATTATATCACACAGCTATCAAGCCGTTCGTAAAGTTGGTATCGCCAGCTTGACGTCAGTGGACTGTACGTCGAAATGTAGTTTTGAGGTGTTACGTATGGAAAAAGGGGTGTACGCCTCCTCACCCCTATTTCTGAAAGTGTACAAAATGAACGTCTTTGTTACTCTTGGGATGAGTAACACGCCCTTAACTGACTGCGTTTACGCATGAATCATGCGGCACAAAATATGTACTTTTTAGCCGCATGTTATGAGTAAGCAGATTTAGAGTGTGACAGGAACTCGAAATGAGAAGTATTACTAGTGCTTTCCAGAGATCGGTCACCTAATGGTGGTGAACCCGCTAAGCCTTATCGACAAATAAACAGCTCGTAGAGCTCGCTGCTGCTTTACCGGCGGACTTCCTATAGTTTTCGGTTTTGGTTAAAGTGCGTTCAAATATTTGTGTTGTAAAGTAATAGGAGAGCCGACTATAATTCACTGTAATTTGTGAAACATGGCGTTACGTTCGATTCTCTGTGCGTGATGCCTGCACAATATTCCGCTGTAGAAAAATCCGGTTTATTTACCATGATAATTTCCCGTTCTGCCGCGCATGACTGTTATCGCAGCGCGTTCACTGTCGAAAACGTAAGGAATTGACAACTATTTCCAAAGATTGGCATTCCCTGTGTTCTTGCAATATGAATGCGCGTGCTGCTGATCGATTTTTGATTACACGCCGCTGCGTAGAGCAGTTTGGACCGTCAGAGCCTTTATTTCATCACGTTGCGAACGTAAAGTTGGATCAATCTTTCATACGAAGTAAAAACCTTTTTTTATCGTCACCAAAGTCACAAAGTTCTACATTTGTGACTGGCCCAAGAATGTCAAAGTACTCTGAGCCCAGCAGCTGAGATCGGCTGGAAAGGCTCCCGAGTAGCTCTGGCGGCGAAAAGGAAGTGCTGTGTTGAATGAAGGTCAAAGAAGAGAGGCGACCTCTCTGAATTAGCTGTTAAACCCCTGTCAGACTGGCACCTTCAATTGACCTTGACGCCGAAGGACATTTGGTGTAGATGTCATTTAGGCAGTGCCAGACGGCAACTCAAATGGCATTTAGCGTAAAGGTCCTTTTTCGTGAACCTGAGTTCCAACAACTCATTTACGACTGCTAAAAGCATACTCTCGTCAGCAGAGGTCTAAACTACAGACGCGAATTGAAATTTAAAAAAAAATTACTGATAATTAAGATCAATGTTTTTGTTTATTTTTATTAATAAAAGATAGCGTGTTTCACATATATTTTGTACAGACCTTGTTCTAATAATAGTTTTCTGTACACACGGCCCCTGCTGTATTTATGTTTAAATTCAATATTTATTATATTATTATTTATAAAAGAAGGCGGTGGGGAGGGTGCGCAGGAGAAGGGGAGGGTATGAAGAAGGAGGAGGGGAGTGTATGGAGGACCTTCCCCTCTTCCCCTCCTCCACAGTTCCCCGCTAAATTTAGCTGGAAAATTGACGCCACGTGACCTCAATACCAATTCAATTTCCATGCTAAACTTAGTGGGGAAATTGACGTCACATGACTTCGTGTCACGTCACCTATGAACAAATTCAGTTTCTTCACTAGATTGAGGCGGGAAAATTGACGTCACTTGACCTCAACAACCATTTCATTCCCCGCTAAATTTAGCGAGGAAACTGAATTGGTGTTAAGGTCATGTGAAGTCAGTTTTCCGCTAAATTTGGTGGGGAACCTGAATGCGCAGTGTTGCATTATGGGACGTCAAAGACCTGCACACCAATTCACCTTCTTCACTAAATTTAGCGGGGAATTGAATTGGTGTATGGGTTTGCGCCGTCCCATAATGCAACGCGTGCGGTCACGCCGATGGCGACGGCGACGCCGCGAAATACGGGAACGAGCGCCTAAGAGCTGCGCTCTAAAATTCGTGCTGTGCAGGCACACTTTTTTGGAGAAAATGCGTGTATAGACGGCTATGCAGTATATCTTCGCAAACGTTTGACAATGTGCATAGCAGTGACAAAGGATCGATAGTTGTTCACTTTACTTCTGTCACTGTTTAAATGTGAAGTGTATTATGATTTGAGGTACCTAGAAGCATTGTGGCATTAATTTTCAACTTTCTCTCAAATCTAAAAAAAGACGGGATTTAGAGAAACTTGCACGGTAAGCAAAATTAAAAAGAAAACACGAAAGTTCAAACTTGAGCTTATCCGATTTTGGAGTTTATACCCTTAACCATAACAGAAATATTATTGTGAAAAATTTGCGTGTCAGCTTTTGAAAGGTTGAAATTGCTTAATACAGCTACAGCCACTTTTTGCTGCGCTTTTGAAGCGCGGGGTCTTTAACGAATAACAAACCTTGAGCTTCGAACTTGAAGTTATCCACAAGATGTACCGTCGTGAACGATATTGTCATGAATAATAAATATTGAGGCGGCGAATAACTGAAGAAACTGAACGTTTAATTGGGCCAGCTTGGTTGCCCAAAACGAAAGAGAAGTAGGTTAGCGTCACAGGCGTCGATGTCGGCGAAACAGGAGGATCGAGCGCTGGGGCGAAACTGGCTGCGGCTCGCCACGTGGAGCCCCTTACGTACTACACGCGTGGGCTTCTGGAACATTCGGCGAAGAGAGTTTCGGCGCGTAGAACATTCTAACATCGAATAAGCAACAGGGTTCTCGAATTTGCTAGAACGCGACATTTACAGAAACAACGAAAGGTGCGTCCGCAGCCAGGAATCGAACCTTGGCTCTTTGCGTGGGATCCAAGCACAATATCCACTAGGCTACGGGCGCGCCGCCCACGTGGCCTACTGCGCCCGCGGAAATATGAAAACTCCCAGTCGAGCTTAGGACTCCGAAAACCTCCAATGCTATCAAACGAAAAAAAAAAAAGCTGTGCTTTCATTTAAGCTATTGTGAGCACGAGCGGGATTTCAGCGGCTTTTTGGACTTTGGTAGTTACTACGCACAAATTGTTCTGCAAACGATTGCTGAAAGAAGGCTGATTTCAGCGCTATTTTCGCATCAAGCCATCAAGCTTGCGGCATTACAGTACAAAAGGGGAGAGCTAGGGGTCATAGAGTTGAGAGTGCAGTGTTTGTGCGTTGCGTGATAAGGTCGTTCCGGCTTATCTTCTTTCACTTCACAACCTTATTATCAAACGCCCTAAAACTGATCGCTCACCTTGACGACATAGGGGCTTTAGCAGCGCCTGATTTCACCTATTGTCGCGAAACGCCTTTGCAATCGGCACTGAATGTAGCATAAACTTAGCGGCCGCCGGTCGAGCGTGTAGTGAAAGAAAAATGAACAGTAGCTGAAGCCTTGATAAAGGCTTAGCTTTATTCAAATAGATATACATCGTATCAGCTTGAAGGCCGACGAGCGACCAGAAAGGAGGGAACTCTCCCGCTATTCGTCTTTTCCATTTGAGAAAGAGAGAAACCCTCCTCTTTCCAGTGGGGAGGGAGTAGCTCAGCGCAGAGACCAGCTCGTGTGGCGAAAGGAGGCGAAAAGAGGGCGAGTGGGAATGGAAAGGAGGAAAGTGGGAACCGGTTTTCTTCCCGCCAGAAGACGGTTCTGTAGGTTCGACCTTTTAGTCCAGACGCAGACGACGCTACGAACTAATAGGGAATATTCGTGGATCGTTTACCCTTCTCCGCTACGCTCTTCGCAAAGAAGACACCACTAGTGCTCATGCACTAGCTAACCTTGACTGCCGAGTTTCGTATCTCGTAGCGCGTTGGGTAGAGAGCGTTACGGGACATACGAAACGATCTACGAAAAGTACTTAATGAACCAGTCAACTAGCGTCAAAATCTCAGGTCACCGGAAATTTTCTATTTCTGATTGATTCAGCGATAATGGACGACAAGAAACATTTCGAACACCATGAAGGCGCGTTTTAACGCTGTCTCATCGGACCATCAGCTCGTAATGTCTTTCCCTTTTTCATGTCGTCCGCGACTGTACCTCAGAGAGCAGACTGAACAAAAATGAAAACCAATTAACGTTGCTATTGTAAGAATTTTTAAATCCGCTATTAGAACTTCCTGTTTTTCTACTGCGTGATTCTGATGGCACGATAGTAGCCTGGAACAAACCGTATAAATCAGTTTTCTAATAAATCGCCATGTATTTTGCCACCGTGGTGTCACTGTTACACGTCTACGGTAAAAATAATAAAATGTGTTAAAGTGTAATAAAGATACAAAAAATAATGTGCCTCCGGAAATGTTCTGCATGCGTGAGCCAAAAAATGTGGAGGGACACAACGGCATAAATGTTGGCAAAATAAAAACAAAAGTAGTTTGACTTGACTTTTACGTACTTTTATGCACAAACAAAGGCCGCATCGGCACGAAATGCTATTTTTTGTTTTTAGAAGAAACTTGGGCGTTCGCCGAAAGGTCAAGCACGTTTTTTTTCTTAACTTAGGGGACGTTATGAGTTCATCTTTTCGAAGAATTAAGCCAGCAGTAAACGGCCCTCTGTACTAAATTGTTGGTCGATGCTTGCATAAACCCATTATTTCGGTCCTTTAAAGGGCCGTAACCACCACTGAAATAAGGCTATACGGTTTAGAGAATATTTACGTAAATCAGGATGAATGTGGCTCCGCCTTTGGGTGGCAATTGCAAGCATGCGGGTTTTCATTATTTCTTGTAGCCTTCAGCTTTGGTAAAAAAAATTAATTCTTTTTTTTTTTTAAGAAACAAATATTACGTCACAAAATTTGATCACAAAGTGTACTGGTGAAAACAACTGACGGTGCCTTAACTGTAGGTTTTTATTTCTCAGATTTCTCTAAATTTTTCTAGCAAAGTCTTAAAACCTGAACATTAGAAACGAAACAGATATTTGTTTTCTGATGGTTTACATAAAACTCTTTCTCTTTCATTAGCATCTTATACAATGAAAAACATGCAAAAAGGACACCAAGCATTGTGTTGGTCACCTTTTTAAACGCTCTCTTTCTATGGAAATCAAATGCTGAAGCACATAATGGTAAGTAATACTACACAAATTTTGAATACAATATCGTAAGGTCAATAAGTCGCTGCGCTTGACTGCTTGCCGTAGGAACAATTTTTCCATACAATAAGGTGTATAGTTGGACAAATGTTTAATCTCTGCATACTTTTAAGAAGGAAGTCAGCTCAGATGTTTCGCACCTTTCAAAGATTTTTGAACACTTTCAAAAGTGCCTACAAATAGGTTGGATGAAAATATTACTAATCGTTTTGGGAACGATCTTCCAGCCATGGCGGAAGTCGGAGATTCCTCTAATTTTAGGAAAAAATCACACTATTTAGCAAAGCAATTACGTAAAGGTTTATAATTATATTTTTATTTAATAAAAATAAGCTTGTTTTTTATTAGAAACATGCTGAATGCCATCAAAAATTGTACATAATTTAACTTCTGTAACTAAAGCAAGGGTGCAGGCGAGCTGAATTAGTACTGACATGGTAACACTGGAGCTGGGGAAAAGAAGGGACGTGTGTCTGTCCTACGTCCCATGTTTCCCCCAGCTCCAGGGTTACCATGTCAATTAATTTCTGCAAGATTTAAGCTCCTGACAAGCGCGGGAAAGCTCGAATGTTCTTATTCGTGCAGCAGGCTGAAGGCTCGCGATGCAAAAATGCGGATAATAAGAATAATACCAGTCTTTTCGCATCACCATCCTTCCGACTGCTGCACGAGTGGCAGCTTTAGCGCACCTCACGCTTCACATGTGCTTTAAGTACTTTTAAAATCGATGGGCTTAGGAGTGTTTGATGTCGCTCAGCAAGCTTCTTATCGGAACTATAAGTTTATTTTTGATATTTGCAAGCTTAGTAAAGGTTTTGGTAATGATTTTTCTAATTAGCGAGTATTGTCATCCTCGACGTCCGTAGAAACTAAGTTTGCTGCCAAAAAAAAAAAGGAACACGGCATATTTATGGGTCGCCTTGATTGTTTGCTCAATTCCTAAATAAAAGAAAACCGTAGTTCACGGTACCTAATTAAATATAGACTACTGTGCAGTTTCTTTTGTTAATATCTCACATTGGTGATTTTATAGGAATGGAGAGAAAAAATGAGGAAAGGTAGAACGTATGAAAAAGAATGTAGGCTAGTAATATCAACGGTCAAGCTATAAAACGTTGCTTTTCAAGACCAGCTTGGATGCCATTGTATACAATTTACCGAAACACTGGAACTTCAAAGAACAATAATGAGACATTAGTCATTCATTGATTTGTTTTAATTAAATCCAGTGTATCCGATTTATTTCAAGCTATCTACACATTCCTTAAAACAAGCATTATTCTTTCGGAATTTTTGCACAGAGTGACAGAAGTTTCACGCAGATTTGTAAAGCAAGGAATTTCGCTCACATAAAAAAACGAGATACAAGACTGACATTTTTTCGTTGCTTTGACTTCTTCATTATTAAGTAATTTCGCATTAGTATTAGCATGGTTCATTTGTTAGAAAACGTCTGTCACTCCTCCAGGTGGCATTTACCCAGCAGGTGGAAGGAAATCTTTTTGTTTTCTCTTAAGCTCAGCCGTTCTAAAAAGAATTGTGAATTTGTTGTGCACTGGAAGGTAATACGATAGCTCAGAAATTAAAACGGCTGAAATTAACTTTTAACTGGAACTGATATTTACACCGCTCATTTACGAAGAATTCTCAACCGAAATTAGATTACTAAAACCGAACTGAAGTTTTCATACAAACAGGGGAACGCAAATGTTAGAAAAAACATTTTAACAACCTAACTGAAAACTTTATACAAACTTCGATGCGAAAGTTGAGCTGAAGTTGTCATAAACATCACGGTGCCTGAGCCGAACTGAAACATTTGCATAAACCGTAACTTTCGGTGGACTGATTCTTCAGTCATAATATAACTAATAAAAAAAAAAACTCGAAACTCAACCAAATTAAATATTTTATAAAAGTTTAAATTTATGTTAAATGCAAGCGTCAGTTAGCTTATGATTTTATGGGTATTATTTATTAACGGCCATTGCCGAGTTCGTAGCTGCCGAGCGCGTGCTAACGGCGAGCTTCCGCAATGCATTTGCGAAGTTGATTCCACACCATCAAGATTGCCGGTGTTGGCGGCCTATAAGCACTAAAATATAAGCACTAAATATGGCCAGCGCACTAAAATATGGCGTCCAGCGAATACTTTCTTTACAACATTTGATGACATTCGTACACAGTGAACTTCCAAGAACATTATTTTATATATACACGAGGCTTGGTCTTGAAACGTTCGCAAATGCAGCTCTGTACTGTAGGTATCTTCTAAACGTGATACAAAATATTATCAATCTTTCGCGTCTAGAGTATTTTGTGTTGCGAAGGGGGCTCGAACATTTATTGTGCTCCTAATAAAGTTATCTTCAAAGAATGCTCATATATGTAAATATCAACACAAAATTGAAAACAATTTGAGTTTCCTTTGACTCAGAAATCATTAAACGTTGTGGCAGGATGGCTGAGTTTATCACAATTTCATTTGATTGTAAAATGTAAAAATAATAAAGAAATTGGGTAGTCTGTTTGAGCCTACTCACTATTTTTCCCACAGGGGCAGCATTTTAAATGCGATGCTATTTATTATTTTTTACCCAATTAGTATATATTTAAGTTCCGTGGCCTTACATATCATCCGATGGTTGCATAAGGTACTAAGTATTAAGCGGGTGTTCTACACTATATGTTATTTTGCTCATTACAGAAACGCGCTGTTCACAACGGAAAGCGTGTTATAGCGATGCTTGCTGGACAAGAGGTAAAATAAATATTCGGTCAAGTTCAACTAGGTTTACTTCTTTATTTTTCTTAATTTGAACATTTGGTAAATACTTTCTTAATACAGCATTTAAAGGTTCATTTTTTGACTGAACATCTTGATTTTATTCGTTGTTTATTGGCCACGCTGTCTTTATGTGAGGACGGAGATAAAAACATTAAAGACGTTTACAATTATCTGTAATGTCGAATTAGAACTCAGCTGTCGAGGCGGAGGAGGGGAGAGAACGGAACGGGTGGTATGCCCATCCTCCCCCTCCGTACCTCTCCTCCTCCTCGCCTGCTGCCCTCCCATTTAGCGGTAAACTTTCCCGGCTCAATTTAGCAGGAAAATGTTTGCTTAATTTCTCGCTAATTTAGCGCGGAAATATTCCCGCTAATTTAGCTGGAATCTTAGCGAAACTTTTATTGCTAAATATAGCGGAAAATGTTCCCGCTAAATTTAGCGGAGACATTTAGCGAAAATGTTTCCGCTAAGTTTAGCGGGAAACTGAATTGGTGTTGAGGTCAAGTGAACTCAATTTTACCACTAAATATGGCGGAAAACGTTTTAGGCTAAATCTAGCGGGGGAATGTTTTCACTAAATTTAACATGACAAATTTCCCATAATGCAACGCGCAATTAGCCACGCCGACGCCGCTCAACCCGGAAACGGGAGCCTAAGAGCTGCGCTGTATAATAGGACATGATCTACAGTGCACGGATATCGTTAGACATTTATGGAGTACCGAGTAAACAAATCTCAAACAGTCGTGGAGTGTTTCTTCTCGAAAAATACCTCGTATATTCATGAAAGGATATCGGTTAGGGGTAATTTAATTACCTATGAAGTCTTCACAAAACTAAATGCTAATACAATTGCCATACAGCAACATTACATGCCAGTCCAACTTTCCGCTCTCCCGAAACTTTCCACTCTCCAACCTTTCTATGTATCTTCCTCATGTTTAATTACTGTTACACACACGCTCGTTTTGTACTTACTTACAATTTATCCTGCTATTTTTGTACTGGGAAATAATTTAGTGTGCTTTGAATTAAAACACATAGTTGTATTTTTCTTCGGATATCATTAACATAAACAAAATCTACTCCATCCTTTGTTTTTAAAACCTCCAAATTACAAAATATTTGCAGGTTGTGAGATTTTTTTATCTTGAGAAAGAAACACACCCTTACTAATGAAACGCCAGAGTGAAGGAACTGGCCATAAATGTAATTTCGCAAAGTAATGTGAACTCTTTTTTAATAAAATGGTAATTGAACGCCGGTTAAAAACCTAATTATCTTAATATTATGTGCCTAGAAATTTACTTTTGACAGTTACCAATATGGTGTTCACCTGATTTTTTGGGAATGCGTAGTTTCTACACGATCACTGTGGAAGTTGTGCGGTAGAACACCTGGAGTAATAGTACCGTACTTGTTCTAATATTTGCCGCACTTGTTATGAACAAGGTCCTTGGGCCTATTTTTCTGCACATAACACATAAAGTCAATCATCGCGCTCTGCATAAAAAGCACAGCGAATAACAAGGTCGAGACTACGATTTTTCATGAAAATGCGATGTGAGCAGATAGCGTTTTCGCTTGAAGACGTTCTTTCTGCCCCGTAAATTTCCGACATTTCTCTTCCTATAGCGGTGATTCGCTATTTGCGTGCTCCACGTGAAAGCAAACCCTCAGGCTTTGTTCATAAACAGCGTGGCTATTAAACACGAGCAAATACGGTGTACCCGGTATTTCAGCAATTTTCGAAAATCACACAAAATAGGGTGGTGGAGAAAAGAACGAAACTCTTTTGTGGAGCAACGTTCAGCAACGGCGAACGTCGGGGATTGCAGAACCATACTAAAGAGCTCAATATTTACATAAAATATACTTATATTTTAATTAGTAATAATAAAGAACTTTCAAGTATAAACTTGCCGAGCATCATCGAAAAACCACCCAATCGACTCATTTTAAAATGGTATATATGGCAGGTACAGCATTTTACAGCGTTCCAAGAAACGCTCAATTTGGATGCCTTTTTATATTTCGATTGCCTGTCGGAGCGCATCTTTGCGGCAGCGGTCATGCCCTCATGTGGCCGAGGCACGCCGTGCGCAGCTACTGCCTCGCCTCTCTCGTAGGATGGAAGGAAGTGTGGCACACGCGCGTTGTACGCCTCAGCCACGGGAGACAGGATAGCTGGAGCAAAGATGAGCTCCGATAGAACACCGAAACCTACAAACATGTCCAAATGCGCGTTATTTGGAACGCCGTAAAATACGAATGTGCATTCTAATATTAGTGAATTTAGTGGTTTTGGATGATGCTTTGAAACTTTCTCATTGCAATCACATGTTTATTTTCATTACTTCGAAAGTTAATTAGTAAACCTTTGTAAATATCAGGCTAATTGTTATAAATTTTGCAATTGGTGTCCTTCACCATCCCTGGCTGTTTGTTCCCGTTAGCAAGTTTTTTCTTGTCTCAACCACCATCATTTAAGAAAATTTTAAATGTATTTGCTGAAATACCATGATATCAAGATAAAAGGGAACTTCTAAATTGGACGAAGCTTCGAAGCCATGTATAAAAAAGCGATAGAGGCATGGCTTTTCATCGTAGGTGTTTAGTTGCCTAATATCTGCTAATCACCTTCCGAAGTAATGGCCTTAGCTCAGACGTTTTAAATATAAATGGGCTGCATCCAGTTTAAAGGCGGCATAGCTGTTCTTAAAGATCAGGCAAATCAATTCTGCTCTGCATTATTCTTTGGCGACCTTGGGATGTCGGTAGAGTCCGCCATTCGAAAACTAAGGATAACAAAAGTTCCTAAAGCTGTCCTCACAGGGGAATAGCAGTATGTGTTGCACTTTTTATTTTGTTGCCATGTGAACAGATCGGATTGAAATTAATGCTATCCGTGCCCGCGAAAGAGACTGACGTTGCTTCCTGTTGGGACTTCCACAACTCCATAGGGTAACTCAGTGGCGTCACAATGGGGGGGGGCGGGGGGGGCGGACCGCCCCGGGTGCAGCGCTCAGGGGGTGTCGCGGCGGGCCACGAGAGCGGGGGGGGGGGGGGAAGTCGCGGCGGGCTACGCGAGAGCGGGAGGGGGGGGGGGAGTGGCGGCAGGCCACGCGAGAGGGTGGGGGTGTCATGGCGGGCTACCGCCCCGGGTGCCGCTGACCCTCATGACGCCACTGGGGTAACTGCTCTCCTCACGTCTTAGATTCGTCACAGAAAAGCGCGGAGCAGAATTTAGTGGTCTGAATTCTAACAACAGCAATGGGATATTTGAAGATGGGCAAGACATCGCGGCTTGAAATGTGCCAGCTAAGGTTGATATTTCCAAAATGCACTTAGTTAATTCTAGTCAAATATTTTCCTAATTATTACTTTCGCTCCTAACCTGACCTCCACTTTCCACCGTGGACGAAAATCTTATCCCAAATAATTCATTTAGTTATTTCAATTTAATTTTTTTAATTATTTATATTTGTTGGTGACACACCCTCTATACACAGAGAGTTCTACCAATGACGGAACTTAACAAAACAATTAACACTTAAACTTAAACAAAATTATTCATTTCGCTTAATGATATCGACCACGACGGGCGTCTGGTTGGGAGTGATAACTAGCAAAATAATTGAATAAACTCTACTAATTCACTTTCGAAATATCCATCTTTACTGGCATAAGCCAAATTAAGGCATATTGTCACTCGCAAAAATATGTCATAGATGTAGTTAGAATATACATCCCTCAATTATGCTCCGCGCTAATATCTAGCAAATGTAAGTTGCGAGCAGACAGATACCAAACTTAGACAGGAAAGAGCGACTTTAGCATCCGTAGTGGGGGCGTTTGGACAATCAATGCGAGTCAATATTAGAACGCCACGAAAAGCAAGGGTCACATCTTGGTAGAAACGGTGTGCCACACTTCGATGTGTCCTCGTGTACAAAGCTTTTGCTTTTTTTTTCATTGATATTGTTATGGTAGTTTTCGGACAGCCAAACTTCGTCATTGAATTGTTGAATGGTGCCCACAAAAACTCAATTGCAAGTGCTTTAATAAACGTAATTAAGCTTAGACGCTTGTTGAAGCACATTTGGATGGGCAATGAATCAATATTTTGAACATGCCAGATAAGCTGAATAGATACGAAGTTAGTAACTAGGTAATATAATTGCTAACTATAACTTTTTTATTTGTTCCCTGACGTCCGCTTTGGTCGACATCATTATCATGAGGGAATCTTTTGATGGTATTAGGTAGTTAATTTCGCTTTTTATTGTTTTCGGTTAAAAAAACACCCTCTTCTTTCTCTCTGTGTGTGTATATATATATATATATATATATATATATATATATATATATATATATATATATATATATATACATAGGTGAAGTAAGGTAAACATAAAAACAATGGACCGGGAAAAGTTAATAAGTCAAAGATGCGTACCGTCGGAGTTACTACTTCGAAGTTTATTACGACGTTTCGAGCGGGGACCGCTCTTCATCAGGGAACCACTCTTCATCAGCTGATAAAAAGCGGTCCCCGCTCAAAACGTCGTAGTAAACTTCAAAGTAGGAACTCCGACAGTACGCATCTTTGACTTATATATTGCTATATATATATCAGCGGTTCGCTACCCCGCACCTCCACCAACCTGTAAGGCTCTGGATAGATGGATGGGTTTAATACAATGAATGAAGTTTGATTAAGATGGTGCGTCCACGGTGACCGTTCGATGCAGATCCCAGAGAGCTCAGCGCGCACGTCCGTCTCAACCCCGCTTCTTCTTTCTCCCTCACAGTATATATATATACATATATATATATATATATATATATATATATATATGGGAATGAGTAAAGTTAGACAAGTGCAGCCGTAGTAATATTGTGAACGAAGAGGGGAGAAGGTGATTACTGAATTTATTGCACTAGAGTTAGGGAAAGGAAAGGCAAGGAGAGCTGGCAAAAAATTGGGCCCGAGTGGGGATTGAACCCGCTCCTGGCCCAATTTTTCGCCAGCTCTCTTCCTTCCCTTCCCTAACTTTAATGCAATAAATTCAGTAATCACCTTCTCCCCTCCTTCGTTCACATATAATATATATATATTATATATATATATATAATATTATAATTATATATATATATATGTACATACACAGATATCTCTGCTCCTTTCCGCACGCGCGAAGCTGATATGCATACGCACCATAATTGATACACGAATGCAACTGCGCATGACCTAACGGAAACCTTAATTTCAGCTGACATGTTTCTATTCTCGCAAAATGATATCGTCGATCCATGTGACGATTTTTACAAACATGTGTGTTATGACTGGGTTAATATGAAGGAAAAGATCGGGGTAATTAAAAATCCCGAGACGCAACTCAAGCTCGATCTACACGGTAAGAATATTTCTGTACAAACATTGATATTTTGAAGCGAAAATATCTACAAAACACGCGTTTTTAGCCTCAAAATCGATATGTGAAAACAGAAAATGCGGAAACTTCGCTGTCGCTTTCAACAGAGGATAACTAAAAAGGTGATGGCGAGCTCATCAGAAAGCTAAACGTACAAAACCATGAAGAGAACACAATGCATTGGAGTAATATGGTCCGTTATAACGCAGCTTTCTTATGCTGCTTTGAGGTGATACTTATAATCAATTACCTTTCTAAATTTTTCATAATGTTAAGCGACATCTTCAAACCAATCTGCGGGGCGCTTCAATATTATTTTAGTGTCTACATATCAAAGTGACTAATGTTTTCATTTTAATGGCACTAGCTTCATACATAGCCATAATTTGTAACACATTCTCGCAAGGGCCGGTATTTTATCAGATCACGTTGCAATTTATCTCACTGCTGTAATATAGCGGCGAAGTTCTTAGCAAATATGAGGATGATATTTTCACCTTAGTAATAAAATGTATTTTCAATTTAAAACCAACCAAACACCACGCATCTTAATTGTACACATTTAGACTTATACAGCCCGTTAAACGCATGGTAGAAGCTATCAGTCCCATGCCATTCCGCTAGAACACGGCCGCTTTCATTAAGCCAGTAAATGGCGGTATATGAGGGAAGGCGGTCAACGCATTACACACTCTATCGTTGAGTACTGTATACGAAGTTCGTCAGCGAGCGATCACTGCCTTCACGATCAAGGTGCAGAGAACCTTCTTTTCCTTTAGGAAGCCGATTTTAAAACAAAATTGTAGCTATACTTTGTTTCACTTCAAGTCCGTCCGGGCTTGATGGGAAAAAAAGTATAGCTACAATTTTGTAGATATTTATTTTTGTAGTTATCGAACAAAGTATAGCTACAACACGCTACAATCCTACGAAGCCAATCACGACCAGCGAACGCGGCGCACTCCTGCGCTCTCTTGTTTGCCCCATATATTTAGCCGGTTATATCAAAACAGTCAATAAGAACAAGAAAAAGAAAACAAGTTTGGTAATTTGCTTGGATCTCTGCAGTGTTCGTCGTGATTGGACGTCTCCATCTTTTACATGAAAATGCACTCAAATACTTTCTTTTTAGGGTGTGGCTTGGACTTTGGATTGGTTGCCGCGCAATGAATGGCGTATGATTTTCCGCTTGTCTCACGGTCACTGTCGGTTAGGAAGAACGTGCATAACGTTTATATACCTGACATGACATTGACCTTTGGGGGAAGGCTGTTCTACGAACACCGCTTCTACTCTCGGAAAGCCTGTGTTCGGGAACCAAGAAACAAATAACAAATGCAGGGTTGACCCAGAACCTGAAGCGGGTATTTTCGGGCATGACTCTTGGATGTTCTTTGAAATAAGTGGCTGTATCAGACTCTTTTTTGGTCAAAAGTATGAGTTTCCTAGGTTCTAACCTCTCTTTGTTGTCGGTGTGTCCATGATGGTCTACTTAGCGGGTAGTAAGGCAAAGAGTTGAGTTAGTTAGTAGGATGACATCATATCAAAAACAGCGCACAGGCAGTGAGCAAGAGAAGAGATGAGAAAAAATAAACTATTTTAGCGCAATGATATGTAATGGAATTAAAATATTTGTTAAGGTGTTAAAAGTTTTTTGTAAAAATGAAAGCATGAGTTCGTTTGAGTCGGATATAAAAAGAGCAAAACATTTTTTTTCCTAATAGCTACGTTTAGTTCGCGTGAAATAATCAAATGACCGGGTGGGCCACCATGGCGATTACTTTGGCAGAATACAGGAGAGAAGAAGTTGGGCAGTATATTATTTGTTTTCGGCCAATATTTTTTTGGTACTAAACATGTAATGGTGCTAAACCTTATTTGATGGTTTTGCGAAAATAAAAAGGCATCCCAGGAACAAACGCATTTTGTTTTTTCTAACCTAGGCGAGTTTATATTTCTATGCCTTAAAATATAAATTCGCATACGCTCCGGTACCTACATATTCAGTAAATCGTAGCACTGTACACCAAGGTTCCAATTAATACAATCCCTTCTTACGACCGCAGGGTGACCCTTATGGTTATCCTGTATCTTTGTCGTGGGGTCACATAATCTTGGTTTACTTTGTTGGCACAATAGAATCGCCATGTCGTACATTGCAAACCATAGATAATCAAAAGTACGCACGTCCTACACCAGTCGCTGTGGCAATAAAGGTCGTAAATGGTAATCGCGTTTACCTACCAATAGTTGTAGGTAGGTTTTATTGAAGCTTATTTTAAGACTTCTTACGTAAAACTGTTTTACAGATGCACTATCACGGATGAGCTACGTACCCATAGCTCCCACTCACAAGACTGTGCGGGAGCAGAAGGTCGCTCAAAAGGTCAGCATTGCCTACAAAGCTTGCCTACGTGGTAAGTTGAGTACTTCTATTTTTTGACTCAATTTTAGGGGTGGGGAAGGCTTTTCTGATGTAGACGTGTGCTGCGATAATTTGTGAAAAAATAATTATTTTTAAAAAGAAAAAAAAGGATATAGCACGTTGTTTTCGTTTTTGTTTTTCGTCTGACAATTTAAAAAGCCCGAAGACGACAGGATAGAGCCAAACTTAACCTTCAGTGGCAATGTAGTTTATCTTGGCTTGAATTTGCCAAACAAGTGCCAAAACTAAGATTCGCGGCTGGTAGTTTAATGTGATATCTTTGGGCCCAAACCGCCAAACATATGCCAGAACTAGGCTTCCCTGCTAGTTTTTCGGTTTTCATATGACAACTCAGGTCCTAAATTGCCAAACATATGTCAGATTAAAGTTTCAGTGCTGGTTCTTCGGTTTCATACCAGGCTTTTTCTGGCTGAAGCATGGCACTTTAAGCACTTATGTGGCCAGCCAAAAACAAAAAAATAGAGACGACACCGAAAAGTATTCTATGTTTCGTTTCGCCCCAAGTCCAAACGCAGCCGACGCTACGATCTGATTGGACCATTCAAACTGCATCAAAAGCGCAACATCCTTGTGTTCGTCATGCTTCTGTACATGTTGCATCATCGCTGAAACAATCATAAACAGGACTGGCCCAGTGACGTGCGCTTTTGGCGTCGCATGATTAATCCCATTAGCTCGTAGCGTTCGCTGCGTCTGGACTTAAGCTGCCAAGAAGTATATACTACAAACTAACGGGGTGCACCGATACCTTATTAGGCCAAAGTTAGTCCCTATAGGATTGCCAAGCTTGTGTCCAGTTAAACGTTTCTCTGGCGTGCTCCCTGGGAAGCCTCACTAATCAGTGTGAACATACACAAATGCCGTTTTGGCGTTAACGAGCGATTATTTGTGTCCAAACTACTAGTGGCCTGGGACCAGAGTGTCGAACCGGAACGGAACCGAAGCGAAAACCGGAACTGAACCGATATTTTTAGCCGAACCAGAACTGAACCCTTATGTAATGCCCTAACTGGGCCTTTAAGGTGAAATAAATGAAATGAAAAAGTCTTCGCCGCCATCTTGGAACTGAACCGGAACTGAACTGGAAAAAATAGAACGGTAACCGGTTCAAAACGGTAGACGGTAATTTTTTTAATTATTATTACAAAATGAGTGTTTGAGAAGTAACAATTGGCAGCTGTATTTCTATGTTGTGATCAAATTGTCATATACCAAATCGCAATGTATGAGAAATTGTGGGTTTTAGTGGCGCTTTTCTATTGGCAGTACGAGTAATCATGTAACACGTGGACACGTGACATCATGATGCCAAGACATGCTGTCAAATAATGTCACGTTACGTGGCCCCGTGACGTAGTCGCGTGACTCACCGCGTCAAGTCGACTTAAATTGAGAGCGTCGCTAGATGTATTAGCATTGTTGACACGATGAAGGCCATGCCATCACGATCCCCCCCCCCCGCGTCACGTGACACCGTCAAGTACCCGATTGCCATGAGCCCGAGTCGAGTGCTCGGGCTCTTGACAATCAGCATCGCCAAACATTTGTGTTGGTGGCGTGTTCAATCAAAGAAGAGAATAGCCGAACTCTAACAATGTCTGAAGCTCAACCCATGCTTTATTCTTTTCCACCACCAGCGCTTGACTATAATGAACACTGGCGGTATACAATTAGTGTCATTTCACATCGCCACTTGATTAAATAGCGAGTAGAGGAGGGGAAAGCTGTTTATTTCCTTTATTATTTCTGCGTCTGCCGTTGAGCAGAGAGGAAAACGAATAGGTGTTTTTGCAAGTTATCAACGTCTGGGAGTAGCTCTTAGCGGTATTTACTGTAAGTGCAAAATTGTTGCACGAACCATTTTACATGTACACACCATTGAGGCACCCAAACATGTTTTCGTTGTTGCTGAACTGTTTGGGACAGTTGTTCCCGGGAATAGAAGCATTTAAAAGACTAAATATGGCTTATTAATAAGACGATAAATAGAACTACAAGTACGCACGGCAGAGATACCTGAAAACTAAGATTCTAATGGCCTCAGAGGGACAGCCGAACGTTGGCAGCCGCTCATATTCTCGCAGTTTTGATTAAATTTCACAAATTTTGGTTGCAAAAAAAAAAAAAATGGAGACTTACTGTTAACAAATTACACAAATATAATTGTCGAATTGGTACCCCCAAACTGAGGAGGGAGTCCATCAGAGAGAAAAAAGTATTCTCTGGAAGAGCGTCGTAAAAAGCGAACGAGAAGGTCGGCATAGCCAATAATATTAGAAGCATAACTATTTTCTATAGTCGGTGACAGGTTAAAAAGGCAGAAGCTCTGGCTCCAGCATGAGCTCGTTGCCTTCCATGGTGCTTTGTAGTCTGCGCGTACTCACGACCCTCCAAGTTTTATCGATGTTCGCGCAGGAAGTTGAGCTTCTACTGCATTCTCAGCCTGTCACCAACTATAGTGCGCTCAATTTCATATTTTTAACTTGACGGATCGAGATATAGTATATTTTTATCTTGAAAGCACGAGGACCAGAGCAAATACGCTTCCACACGCCTCGTATTTTGAGATGCGCAAGTTTGTACAGCCATTACAAATAAACATGTATTTTCTGCACCACCCCGTGCAATGAAGGAAACCTATTCACTCAAAAATGTTTAGTTGGCACAGTGAAACGCCTACGGCCTAAAGACAAGCAAATATTACATCAGCATAACCCTCGTTTATTGTTCTTGACAATCCTATATGTGTAATCGCAAATGCAATGAAACTTTGCATAATCTCAAATACGACAACGAGAAAAGTGAACAGGTCTAAAAAGTGCGGACATGAGGCATGCTGAACAGGAAAGGTTTTCTTACTTTGAAAAGAGACGTAATACAAACTCCGTACAAAATATTTGCAAAGTTTCGGGCTTCCCGTTATTAATTATTTATCGTAGATGGTTCAATCTCAGATTGAATGAAAAACTGTTTTCTACATTTATTGTAGTAGCGGTGGCTCCACTACGAAAAACTCGAAGGCCAACCGGCCGACCCAACAGAACAAACGTCCCTAAATTAAAAGAGGACCTTGAGATGGTTTCGAAAGACCTCCCGCTTTTGCTGTGTTCTCATTGATGTGCTCTCATGAGTTTCACTGCAAGGCCGGGAGTCCTCGTCGGGCTAAAACGCCCGCCTGACGTCGGGGCACGGCGCTTGTGTGTAACTAAAAGGTTCGGTCTGAGTTACCCCAAAAGAGACTTATTTCCTCCGTCGATCAGCACGGGCACATTCACCCTCTCTCTCTTTCTCACGCTCTTAACTAAACTCGCGGGCCTTTGGGTGAAGTTGACTTCAGCTTCCTTATTGAAGCATATGCGCATTAAGGATTAAAATTAAAAAAAATCCTGCTTCAAGGACTCTTCTTCGAGCTGCCTTCCTCACAAATTGGCAAGCGGCAAAAACTAAGACTCCCTTGAGCCCATCAGAGCATTAGATTTTATACGTGCCATCACGCGCGTCGCTCCGTCGGTCTCATTGGCTCGAGCGTGTTATATGAATTGCTCTTTGCCAAGTCGTGGTGAAACGGAGTATCGCAAAAAAAGAAAAGTCAACAGTAGGAAACCCAAGCCCCGTCCTCTACTTTCTCTTTTGCAGTGCTAGGCCGATGCACGGCGAAAACTTTCATGGCTGATGTTTTCTTTTCTACGCCTTCCTCGTTCGGTACTTCTCCCTGTCTTTATATTTGCCTTGCGATAAAATGTCGCGAATGACAATTGAGGAGGCGACGAAAACTGAAACAAACAAAACGTTGAATGAGGCAAACTTGTGACCAAAACAAAACAAAAAAAAAAAGCGTCGATGGCGGCTGACACAAGGGTCAAGCGCTGGGGCGAGACTGACTCCGACTCGCCATGCGGAGCCCCTTATGTACACACGTGGGTTACTGGAACATTCGGCGTAGAACGTTCGGCGCGTAGAACTTTCGTAACTCGATCAGACGAGAAGGTTCTCGAACATACGAGATCGCCAAGTTGAAAGAAGAAATAAAATAACATTCCGCTCCCTGGACTCGAACCTAGAACATCCGCGTGACGGCCAAGCATGGTAACCAATCAGTCCCGCACGCGCTCGCATCGGCGACGCGTGTTTCAGTATTGCGATTCATCTGAACAATGGGCAGGAGCACAAGCGTAGGTAATCTGTCGCAATAAAAGAAACAAATGAAAAAGAGGCGTCCAATTTGTTGTTTTTCTTGCTCTTTTTTGTTCATTATTGTCCAGAGTATTCCCGCGAGTAGAGGTCGGCCCGCGGGTCGCCCTCACTCACCCCTCATCCTCACAGCCACACTCGCCTAAGCCCCTCACTTTCTCACGCTCACCCTCACGGCTGCACTCACCTTCGGCCTCCCTTCTTACCTACCCCCATCCTCACAGTCACACTCACCGTCAGCCCTTCACTTGCTTTCACTAGACCCCTCACGGGCTCCCTCCGCCCCTCACACGCACTCATGGCCCTCACACCCCTCATACGCACTCACCACCCTCACGGCCCTCCACGCACTCATGGCCTTCATGCCACTCACCTGCCCTCTCACGCCCCTCACTCACTCATGGCCTTCCACACCCCTCGCGCACTCACCGCCCTCACAGTGCTCACGCACTCATAACCCCTCACGCCACTCACCTGCCCTCGCGCCCCCTCAGTCACTCGTGGCCCTCCGCCCCCTCACGCACTCGCGGCCCTCACGCCACTCACCGCCCCCACGCCCCTCACTCACTCATAGCGCCCTCACGCCCTCACGCACTCCTTCCACTCACGCCCCTCACGCTCTCCCCGGCCCTCACGCACTCCTTACCCCTCACGCACTCTGTGGCCCTCACGCCACTCAGCCCCGCTTCACATGGGGCAATTTCGCCCAGAACACTTGACGTCGCAACACCAGCAACACGGGCCTCCACGCGTTCACGCGCAGCAACCAGCTGCCGCGATTCGCCGTCATCATCGCGAAATTTTATTTTTCTTGCCACTGTTTAGACACACGATCACATGCCGCCAAACGTGTTTTATGCATTCAAATCTCGTTAAGAATACTATCGCATCTTTCTGGAACAGTTGTGGTCGGTTTGCTTTGCTGCATACTCGACCCGGAGGAATAACACGGATCCAACAGTTTCAACAACAAGAAACTACATCTAATGGGACATGGACAGGACGATTACGACATTGATACCAACGGCGGCTGAGTCCAGTCCAAGGTATATGTATGGATGGTAGCGAAGCTTCCATAGAAGCCCATAGGCGCAAAGATGGCGGCTCATGGGGCGCAGCGCCATCTGGGAGATGCGCGGCATTGTCGTTAGTCATGCTCGCCTGTGACGTACAGGAAGTGACGCTTTATTAAAAGAAACACGAAATGACGCAATTTCCTCATGATTGTGACGTCACGATTGTTTTTGGCGCGAAATTTAAATGATTTTCGCCGGTGGCGCGAAATTGAAATGCTTTTTTCAGATGTTCTACATGCCTGCGCAAGTACCGTCCTTCATACCTTGCTTCACGCGTCATAGCCTTGTTTGTATCTATCACTCCCATGTAATCCCTCTTGCAAAAGAACCAGTTTTTTTATCAGTTCTGGGAACCGCCAATAAGTTACCATCTTTTTCAACTAAGCAGTATGTTACAGCACGCCTATGAAGGCATACTTATTATTGTAACTATGGCTTGTTTGCCAAGAGAGACAAAAAGGCACAAGCTTGGTTTACACAATTTATTATATACGAAATAACACCACCACCACAGGACACTTAAAGATAGAGATATGGCGTTGAAAACATAGTGAAATGAGGTTTGGACAACTCTATGCACGCACTTAATACTCTCAACAGGAGGCACGTTTACGCATTTATCTTGCACTGTTCACGTTGAGAGCTTGTAACTAGATTTAACCATATCTGGTTAAAGTTGCGGAAACACCCCGGGATCGTCATGGCCTAGGCCAGATGGCCAGGGCTCGCCGTTTCCACCGGTCCGGACTTCGAACCTCGCTGGTGGACCGCTCCGGGGTTCGCCATGGGCCAGGCCAGGCAGCCCGGCACCGTCGTTCCTGCCCAGCTCCAGCCTCGCTCAGCACGCTCTGTCTCGCGCCAGCTCGTGTCTTCTCCGCCGACCGCCTGTCACGTGCCCTCTGCCTCGTCTTTCACCCTCGGCTCCCACAAGCCATAAACACAAGAGCTTTGTTTGTGAGGTTATGGCCTCTTCCAGTGTTACTTTCTTCGAGCCCTTCAAACCTGTCCACAGAGGGGTTGTACGAGAGCTCTTTCGTGACGTGCATCTCGTCAAAGACAATGATACATGGCTTGTCTTCTGGAGAAAAAGAAGCTGCACGTCTTTTGACAAGTTCGAAAACTTCTGGGTAAAAACCAACCCTCAGGGGAATACGCTGAAGCCAAAGCTGTAACGACCTAACGGATGGGAGCCTCAACAATTACCTACCGTACCGGAAACCCTTAGGGCTGTGAAAGTACAAGCCCAAGGCAAAGGCTTTGTTCTGGCTGCACCACCGCCTGCCGAACCTGCTTGCATTGGACATCTTCAGCTGAGCTTCCACAAGGGCAGCAACGGCTGGAGACACAAGGCTACGTACACTTTCAACTATCTCAGTGACAGTCAGCATATGACGCCGTCGCTGCAGTCGTTGCTGAAGTCTCTTGTTGTGTTTCCGAAGCTGTCGAAGTTTGGCCCTCAACACGTCCATCTTCCCCTTGCCCTCGGTGTGGGTGGCACAGGACCCTGCAAGGGGAAAGCAAAAGCAATTATGAAACGTTTCGAGAAACAATTAAAGAAGCAATGCGCCTCCACTGTAGAAAATGTGGAAGTACAAGTAAGCTTTGTGCATCAAGACACATACCTACGTTGGTGAGAAACTGCAGACGTTGAAGTTACCGAAGCATCATAATCGGTAGGGGAAGGTTCGGGCGCCCACACATCGTTTCCTCCAGAAGGCAGACCATGTCCATCCATCGCGTATGTGTGATCCACTACAAAAAACAAAACAAAGAAACAAAGTGACAGAGTGGTTGCAAAAAGCTGAACCAGCTATAGCTGGTCAAGTACTACGCAACAAAGTAATCTTCAAAGACTGTCCTAAACAATGCACACTATCAAAACTTACCATGAACTCTGGTTGGAGGGCTAGTCTTCGTGCTACAGGTGAGAGCCGTGAGACTGCTCCCCATATCTGCAAAGCAATGACGAGGCAAATAAACAAAATCTGCCAAAAACATCAGTCATTGCATTGTTTCAGGATATTCCTGCGGCATTGACAAGCAAGATTAAAAACATGGTCATACATGTTTTGCATGTTTCCCAAGAAAGCACAAGTACTGGGAACACACTCTATCATAGAAAGGATGGCTACTACGCGACAGTCCGATAATATATAAGAAACATGGCCTGCAACACTTCTCCGCCAATATGCAATTGCTTTTGCCTTGTTCCGTAGTGCGGTGCGTGTGACACCGTGATGATGTGGGCCCACCGGTGCTACTGCTGCTGGCCGGTGTGGGCTCGCCCTCGCTGATCAATTGGCCATACCGCCCGTTCCCGCAGCTGCTGTGGTGTCTTGTTCTGTAGGCTTGTGTTCCGGCAGAACTGAACCCAGACCCTCCGCCTGAATGTGGAGCAGTGTATTACTTTACATACCCTGGGCTAAACTGAACAGGCCGAAATGCCTTCAGTGGACATTTAAGAAAGAAACAAGATTACACTATAATGTTAGCAATAAACTAGTGACATCATTGTACCTGGTCTCCCGTTTGGGTCCAGCGAACGCCATGAGCGCGGAGCACACCTCTGTGCCCGTGAGGTTAGATAGGTTCACAACGCAGACGATTACATTACTAGATTCCCGAGCACGACATCCACAGCAAGTAGACCTGATAGTCGTCAGCATGTTAGAGGGACGACACCAAACACGTTTCAAGCAGAAAGGATGTTTTCCAAGCAGAAAGGATGTTCAAGCAGAAAGGATGTGGATTCACACCATAATATGAAAGTTCGTTAAAACTGAAATGTTCAGTCATTGTTTCTTGTTAGGTTTTTGTGGTCACGCAGCCGTTCAGCAGAGGTCACGCAAAGCCGCCACTAATATCTGAGATTAGTTTCGTCTCACGCAGCTTGGAACGAAGACTGGGCCCAAAAAAGCTCGATCAACGGGTGCCTATTACTAAATGAGCATGCATGAGGGCCCATAGAAGAGGTCAAGAGCTTACCAGACATCACCGGACAACGGACATCAGGACATCACACATAGTTGCAGCGGACGCAGCTGCTCACAAGTTTCCCCTTGCAAAGTCCACAGGAAAACGATGGCGTGTGGTGCCAGCGGTGCAGTCATCACTTGGGCATCGCGCTACGGAGCAGCGTCTCTTTACATGCGGCAGGCTCATTGTCCCGACGAACGTTGAACGCGCCCGGCGGGCGCTCGACGACAAAACCCGCAGAACGGCGCAATAGGCTTCAACCAGTACAAACCGCTCTGCACTCGGATACGTGGTAAAACTAAAAAGACTACGAATTCGTTAAACGATTGCAAAGTGAAAGTTTGACGGGAGCTACAGAAATGCGGGCACACTGGCAAACGCAAACAATGCAAACACGAGGTGTATCAGAACTGCGAACTTCTGCCGACGGCGTAAACACCCGTAATAGCGACGTTGTAGAGGTCGCAACGAGTATGCACAACATAATACATATTAAACATAACCTAAAAAATTCACCCAACTGAACATGCTTAAACTAAGTTATTATGAATAAATAATACTTTGATTTAAAGTAAACTATATTAAACACCGAAAATGTGTCTTTAATATTTTATCAGCTTAGTGTTTCGCCGCGCAAAACACAGTCGCGCTGCGGTAGCGCGGCCTCCAGGGTGATGACGCTGACGATTGGTTTTGGGCCGCTTTTTTGCTCCACTTTCGCGACCTATATGAATTGACCTTGTCCAGTCAGCGACTCTCCGTGCGCCGCCTCTGATCTGCCTTATCAAGGCGGCGCATTCGATGTGCACGTGGGTCGGCGTGACGTCGCCGCCACGCGGGAAAACGTTCGGCACCTTTGCCTCGCAGTCGGGCAACTGGGCTGTGGAGCCGCCAGGGTGCCGCACACAGCTTATTTCCAAAAAAGATCAATTTCAAACCAGAACCAAGTCTTTTGCTGTCATCATCACCGCACGAGGAATCACGTGAAAATATCGCGTCCCTGATTGGACGCAGCCGCTTCCAAACGTCTTCGAATTGCTCCGAGTTGCTCGCTTGGTTTCGAGCTGGACCCGACCTCAGCAATTCGTGTCGATCTAGGGAAAGCAGGGAACAACCCGCCAGCAACACCAAAATTGTTGAGAAAGTTGTCCATCTGAAGGGGGCCTCACACACTCACCTGCTCTCACGCCCCTCAAGCACTCCATACCCCTCACGCCCCTCACGGTCCTCATGCCACTCACACACACACCGCTCTCACCTCCTTCACGCACTCACGGCCCCTCACACCCCTCACGCACTCACCGCCCTCACGGCCCTCACGCACTCATGCCCCTCACACCACTCACGCCCTCACACCACTCACGCCCTCACGCCCCTCACGCACTCATGGCCCTCACGCCCCTCACGCCCCTCACGCACTCACCGCCCTCACGGCCCTCACGCACTCACGGTCCTCACGGCCCTCACTCACCCTCACACTCATGAATTTTCCTGGTTCGGAAACTCACTCACTCTCACCTCACCTGTGAAGATGATGGTGAGTGAGGGTGAGTGAGGGCCCTCATGTGTGAGGTTTGTCGAGGTATGCCCGCGAGTACCATGCCCAGTGTTCATGAACAAGCTAGAATAGCACGTCCTTGCCACAGACCACAAGTGCAGCATCCCGCTCCTAAACAAATAAAAATCGTTGCGGTCGACGTTGCAGGGAAAACAGTTTTCTACGAAACTTCAATCCGCGCAGGTGGCATCGTTGCGTAGGAACACTATTCCGGTCTCTTTAGTCGCTGGAGTCCATCTATTTAGTGTGGCTTTAAATCATGGGAAAATTGACTAAAACAGACATTTCAAAAGGTTTAGACTAAAATTGTTCATGCGACACAGCTTTATTATCCAAGTTCTATATTTTGCAAGAAAACTTATTCCCAAAGCAACAGTGAATCGTTGTCTGGATTTACTCAATGAGTAGAGAATAGACTATCTAACAATCCATACGTTGTTTTCGCATAAGTCCAACTTCAGACATCGGAAGCGAAGATGACGCTCTCATGTTCGAGCCATTCACCGTGCCTTGCTCATAGCAACGTCTGAGGTAAAGAAAAAATAACGTGTTGCGCTTAATATACCACTAAAACATTTGCTGCAAAAAACATAATATTGCGAAAACACTTTCAATTATGTCATGAAGCACGACGAGGTCACAAGAGAAAGGAAAAGAGTCCAAAACTAATAGGACCGCAAGTGAAAAAGCCGGAGTTTATTCACGCGAGGAAACAACCAGTTATATTTGTGCATAGGCAAAAGAAAGAACTTCTTAGAAGAAGCATTGTAGTAAAAGTAGGGGGATAGCAGGATGAGTTTCATCGCTGTCCTATAAATCTGGCCTATTTAACCATGGTTAAGAGCATTTGCGGAACGCTTTTATAAAAGGAATGAGCTTTTGGCGTATTTATACTTATAAAAAACCTGTAAGAGGGATTATCTAGAGAAGAAATAAAGTGTTTTAGTCAAACCCGAATGTATTGAATCAGGGAACACTCCATAAAACAGTATATATCGATGTAATCAAATGTCCATCGCAAAAACAGAGCGATGCAAAACACATACTATCAGCCCATGGCCCTTTTCAGAAATTCTGCGAAACGAATTTTAAAGAAAATCCTGCGTGTCTAGTTTTCCACATAAAGTAGGAAGAAAGTGTGACTGCCTTTCAAGAAAGTGGTATATAAAGTGCCACCAAAGAACCTCGCAGATCAAAGCACCCCTCGCGCTTTTTTCGTAACATCTACGGGCTCAGAACAATCAATTGTGAATTCCACTTTCGAATTTGAATCTTTACAACGCGTCGGTTCTTCTTGTTTTTTTTTTCTCTTGTAACGCAAGGCACTGTGAATAGCCGTCCTGGATTAAGTGAAAATAGCTCTCACTGATAAATATATTCTGCCAATTTGACTCTGCGGATGAGACTAGCATATGGGTATGTTTGCAATTTCGGGCCAATCTAGGTCCAAAGCTAGATACTTAAATTCGCCTAAATGCGTGCGCGCCAAATAATAAGGAATGCATATTTTTTCTTCGAAGTTTTAAAGGTGGAATGTTGGAAAAAGAAGGCTCCTATTTTTCATCACTTCAGACGGACGCTAGATCAACAATTTGCCGGGCTCTTGCCTTAGAATTTTCGTAAAGGCTTTCTACCGGGGAACGATCTACCGTCTTCTTATTTTCGCTTCTTTGTCTTGAAATTTTATACATCTTGGCAAGCGGTTGCCCAGCGGATTGTTGGGAAAATTAACATTGCGAGCACTCTCTCCGAGTGCTATTTGGATATCTTGTGCCGATGGGGCGCTAGCTGTGTGGCTACAAATGTCAAGGAGTTCCGCAAAACACTTTTTTTTTCTGTGCCAATATTCGTAGTTCATTTTTAGATCTGTTAACGTACACATAGCGGTGGGTCAAACGCCGTATTTTGTACGTCTCTTGTTCTCGCTAAGGACTGAGGTCGCTGTGGCAGCGGAACTGACGATTCTTAAAAAGAAATGCACGGGATGAACTAAATGTTTAACTGGAATCTGGATGACGTTCTATCTAAAGACCCCCGATAAAATTAACGCTTCACTGTTTTTCACGATTACCGACACCTACTGTTCTGCATACGCCCTAGGTTGGTGCCTCTAGCCAGTGCTCTATCGCCATTTGCTTCCTTTTGGCGCCACTTGCAAGACGAAACACAAACACATCAAAGTGCTTCTGTTTGGTATATACAGGGTGCTTCAGAAAACGCAGGCCAAGTCGCTCCTGCAAAAACTAAGCATCACACAGAAAAGAGGTTGATGCCGTGTTGGTGTCTGCCCAAGAGCCCATTTAAAAAAGTATAACGTTTAGAAAAATAGTTTTCTTCCAAGTTTTTAGAAAGTAACTTTTTATTTGTTCATTTGAAGGCCATAGCTTAAATTAGAAACTTACTGGGCATCATTAATAACCCCTATATCAACCCTTTTTAGACAAGTATAAAGTATGCCGAGCATTTTATCATGTTTTGAAAAAACCTTCAATTTTGACGCGTACTCTGGTTTCGGATTCTTATCCAAGCGCATCTTGGCGGCAGCTGTCCTGCCCTCCGACGGCCAAAGAACGGAACCAAGGCCAGCCCAAAAGTCAAAGCTCAATCTTGCAATGTCATGCTCTTTCGAACAGCGATGCGTTCCTTATCGCCTGGCCACGCGCGCGTTACGCTTCTTTGTTTTTTACAAGAGGGGGAAGGAAGGCGAGCGGGCGGGCGGGGGGAGACTGGCGAATTGTCTGGCCTTGGTTCCGCGCTTCAGTCGTAGGACGACAGGACAGCTGCCGCCGAGATGCGCTTGGATAAGCATCCGAAACCAGTGTACGCTTTAGAATGAAAAGGTTTTTCAGAACATGGGAAAATGCTCGGCATGCTTCATACTTGTCTAAAAAGAGTTTATATAGGGGTTATTGGTGTTGCCCAGTAAGTGTTTTGTTGAAACTATGGCCTTAAAAGGAACAAATAAATACTGTAAACGGCTTAATTTTCGCGAAAACCTGAGTTTCGCGAATTTCGCGAAATTTCGCAACCGTTGCGGTAAAATGTAAAGAGATTGTAATCTATATTGAGATCCCACGGCGTCGCAAAAATTAGACCCCGCGAATTAATTCAAAACTTCAGCTTTGACCTGAATCGCGAAATATTGAGCCCGCAAAATATAAACCGTTTATTTATTTATTTTTATTTATTTATTCATAATACCTTGAAGGTCCATTTCTGGACATTACACAAGGGGGTTTTGGTCAAATTACAATATAGTAAACACTTTAAAAAAAAACAGTACCAGCAGGATAGCAATAACACAACTGAAAAGCCACTTTAACAAAATATGTATTATACAAATTGTAGGGTCCAAGCACATATAACACTTCATTATGTGGGCAAGAACATCACTGTAAACGAAAACTAGATAGTATTTAAAAAATCTAAAACAGCTACTCGGAATGCTGTAGTGCGGTTATGTGATCGGGAAGAGAATTCCAGTGCATGATTGCGCGTGGTAGTGAGGAGTTATTAAAGGCAGATGCATGACCAAAAATGCGCTTATAACTTCGGCTGTTAGTTAAACGACGAGATGTTCGGTTAGGAGGCTCAAGCAGGGGGGCGATAACGTTAGGGTTAAAATAGCGTGATTTATGAATGATGCATAAAAGGGCAGCGGTGCGACGCATTTCAAGTGGTTGGAAAAGGATAGAGTTTTTAAGAAAAGAGACACTTGCTTGGCGAGAGTAGGTTGATGTTATAAAACGAACTGCACGATTTTGGATGCTTTCGATCTGATTGATAAGGTATTTCTTAGCACAGAACGCAACAACCATCCCCTCAGACTGAGCCCAGGTCTCCGACTGTGAATCTCGAAGTCCGAAAAACAGGAGGTTGTTCCTACGCAGTCGGTTGTTGGCGTCGCCACTCGATACCTTGAGTGCCTCTAGTTGCTGAGTGAGAGACTGGACAGTGCTGCTTGGAAGTTCAGCGCCCTGCGCTGGGCTTTTAAGACAAGTAATTTCCCCTCCTAGGACCGTAACTCTACAGCTTAACTCTTGTACAAGCCCATCCGTGTGAGTTTGTTTTTCTCTTATGTCCCTTATTTCCGTTAATAACTGAGACTGCCCTTGTTCAATTCTTTGCACTGTCTGAAGTATTGAGGCCAGTTGCGGGCAATCATCCGGACCTGGGTAAGTCTCGATGTCCCCTGATAACAACAAAAGTAGATTTGATAGCGCAACATCGACACAAGTCTGGGCGCAAATGACAAGCCACTTTCGCCAATTCAACAAGTCGTTGGGGCACAACACAATAAGTAGACAGGGGTTACTGCTTCTGTAACATTTTGAGTGATCGCTGTAACTCACCTGGAGTAAAAGCGGTCGTAAGTGCATCGTTCTACGAGCGGTGTCGTGCCCCGGTGAAGCGGCGTCTGTCAGGCGCTTATATTCCATTGCAGAGGAGAGGGTGGGTGGTCTTGGTTGCCAGACGATGCTTGCGTCCTTCTTGCATGTGGGTAACAGCGGCGCCAAGTGGTAGGGTCCGGTGGTGGAAATCGCTGCTGGGGCGAAATCGCGTCCGTGTTCGTCCGGTATGTTGTAGACGTGGAAGCCAGCGTTGTCAGCGGCAGAGAAGGCAGCGAGTAGGGTCACCTGAAGTAAAATCGGTCGTAAGTGCATCGTTCTACGAGCGGTGTCGTGCCCCCAGTAGGTTACTTTCTAAAAAACTTGAAAAACAACTATTTCTTCCAAACGTCAGTTTTTTTTCTAAATAGGCTCTTGGGCATACACCAACACGGCATCAACCTTTTTTCTGTGCGATGCTTAGTTCTCGCAGGAGTGATTTGGTCTGCGTTCTCGAAAAACACACTGTATTAAGATTTAAAGACGAAAAGGACGTCACAACAGCGCTTGGCCATTGCTCACCAAGTCTATTGTTCTAGTATGGCCATTATAAAGAAAAAACGTTATGTATTGAATTACAAACATTTTGCTGTCCCTCATTGCACCTGGTCCAAATCGCCCTAACAGAAATTGAAGAAGAGGAATTGTGTTATTTAGACGACCACTGGAAATGAGGAACGAGGCTATACCATCGGTGAAACCCGGGAATGACGAACACGTCACCTCCACAAAATGTCAGATTATTAATATCTAGCAACAATTAAGACTAAGCATGATGATGACAAAAGAGCAGGGGTCGTCAACGGGCGGCTCGCAGAGCAATATTATATGGCCCTGGCACACCACTAAAAATACCCCCCCCTCCCGAAAAAAAAAAAAGAAGAAAAACACAAGAACAAGAGGTATGTTTAGGTGCAAACCCTGTATAAGCGGCTGCATTAACTCTGAGCAAGTTCAAGAGCTTTGATAGATATAATTCGCTGATCATGCTGACTCCAGAAACAGACAATAAGCTGAAGAACGCATTTGTTGCGTTAAGGTTCCCGCTGCCTTCCCTGAAGTAAAATTTTCAAATATACAAAGTCATGCAGCGACCTTGGTCGAACAGTTCGCTACAGCACATATATATCAGCCAACATACATTTTCAAGATGAAGACTGAAGTCAAGCTTACCTTTTGTGAATGACAGGTGAGCGCCTTTAAAATGTTTTACGACTCTGCGTTAAAAGTCTAAATACTAATGCTTGCATCTTGGCAAAAACTATTGAACACTCAAAATCTATACTGGGGGGACACGAGCAATCTTATGTTACATGTGAGTGAATCAAGATAACATCTTTTCACATCACTTGTAGTGTGTCACTTTTTTTCTAATCTTCCATTTCTACAAAAATTCTCCTCTTCCCTTTTCCCTTCCATCTTCGTTCCCCGTCTGGCCAGCTCCACCTCCACTTTGCAGCGATTTGGCCCGCTGCAACGACAGGTTGCCGACTTCTGCACGAGAACCACTAAATAAGCTACGTTTATGCTTCGGCTCAATATGACACCGCACATAATGTTTATATAAAAGCTAGGCGCAGCACAAGCGACCTGTCACGCGATGATCTTGCGCTCACCACTACATTGCCTTCATCTTCAAAACAAACACCCGCTTCTTGTACAAATAAAAATAAGTGCTATATGTTTTCTCAAAAACTTCCGCACTGCTCTTTAATCCTGTTTTTTAGTATTTAAATATATTGCAATGTATTAGATCTGAAATAATGCTACAGGCTTGTTGTAATGAATCCACTTAACAGGAGCACTTATGTTAATATTTTGTGTGGAGTGATATTAGGAGTTTTAGAATAACGTCCGCAATTTTAGCGCACGCTAGCGCTAAATTTAGCGCTTGTATTAGCGCACGCGACGCGAGAGAGTTTTAGAATAGCGTTTCTCCGTCGCGACGCAAAAGCCCAAGCATCTCGCGCTTGCGACGCCACCAAGATACAGTCACAATTTTTATTTCACACACGAAATGCTGTAACTTTAGAAAAAAACAAGTTTTTTAGTCCGAGTACCTTTTTAAATTTGTTTAAACATGAGAATGCGACGCGAGCGGTTGACCGGTCGTGTCCGCTTGCGTCGCCTCGGCAAGAGAGGTCTCTGTGTACTGACCTTGGCACATCGTACCTTCGCCGAGAAATGTTCGCGCGTCACAAGCATCAAGTTGCCGGTGATCGTTGCCAAACCGAGTACAATGTCGTCCCGTATTGAAAATCGCAGTCGCGAGGATGCCGCCGACGTCGCACTCACGACGCCGCCAAAGCGGCCGCAGCTAGAGCACTAGCTATAGCTCCTACGGAGCAGAGTAGCGCAATCCTTTGATCCGCGTGTTTTGCCGACAACATGGCCGACAGAGCAGCTCGGCGCGAGTCACGTGGTACTCAGGGTTCCAGGAGGCGGCCCGCCCTATGGGAGAATACATGGAGATCGACGCAACACGGCTAATTAAAAAATAAACGGCGAGTTCACACTTTTCAAAACTAGTCTGTCGTGAAGTTGGTAAAGCACTAAACACTTTATCAAAGTTTTAATAATATCGGATGCGTGTGCAAATTTTGAGAAGGCAATTTCCAAGGCAATGGCGTTTGAAGCAGACGATTTTTGCACGCAGCGGAGATGGGCTCTTTGGGTTGGCCGGAGCGGGTCACGTGGACGCTGTGACGTCGCCGCGTCGTCTGCTGCATGATGCCGCTCGTGCAATTTTTAAAAACAAATTACGTCCTTACTTGGCACACAACTCAGCGCAAATGATTCTAAAATGTTCCTTTATTATGTCAAAAACTATTGTCGTTCCGTACATCTCCACAACATTGAAGAAACAACGATTTTCTCACGTTCCCCATGCATTTCTGACCGGAGTTGGAACCTCCGGGCGTTCGCCGCTAGTCGCCGAGAGACGGCGTTCTAGATTGCGCTACTCTGCTCCGAAGGAGCTATATAGTGCTCTAGCCGCAGCCATGGTCCTGGGAGCCGCCATTTTTTTAACTGTGCTCGTCTTGACTTTAGCCAACTTCTCATCACGAATCCTCCTTGGAGAAGCGCAAAGACTTTTTGCGTACGCATGCTATTTCCGAGAAATAGCGCACGCTAAAATTGTGCACGCAAAGCGCAAAACCTGGTTTGCGTTCGGAGCATGCGCACTGGCGACGACGCTATTCTTTGCGTACGCAAAGCTTTAGCGTGCGCTATTCTAAAACTCCATATTCTCTAACCTCAGTAATTAGATTTAGCAAAAATTAAAATCACACTCTTGTCAAGGGCCTGGTTCAACAAAAGTGTAATTTAACCATTCATAGAAAGAAGTTAAAAGAAAAAGAAAAACGTTTTTTTAACACTTTCTGATGTTCATATTAGATTGTCGAGTTCATCATACCTTCCTCACTCTAAATGTTTACGTATACCGTTCACTGGATATATTGCCTTGTATAACGCGGGGAAATCTTTACTGCAAACTAACAAGAACCAGAAAAAGGGTCAAAGGTGTAAAAACGAACTTTGACTAAGTGATTTTCTTTCACATTATAAACAACCGTGGAATGGTGACTAATTTTCTAAACTCTTAGGCTACTGTAGGGAGTTATTCGTCCTCAAGTACAATGTTCCTGCCACACAGGTGGCGGTTACATTTCTAAAATTAAGGCCGTTTAAAAGGACTGACTTGCTTACGAGAAACCGCTGGCACTAACTTAACGTAGAACGGTAGTTAAAGTAAAATACACCTCAGTTCGAATCAAGTCTTCCACCAGTTTCTCGGCGACGTGCGAAACCATCGTCGGGCACCGCTAAACCGGATAAGGTAAATGCTGCGCCACCGCCCGTACGCCAAATGGCGTTATTTGTATCTAGACTCGACCCAGAAACGTCTGTGAATGATATTGAAGCTCTGATAGAGCCTTTTCTGGAGGGACGAACACCTGTCTGTTCAAAGATGAAAACTAGATTTCCTTCATATTCTTCTTTTCACTTGGCTTGTGACGAGGCAGTTTTCGCAGCGCTAAACAAACCCGAAGTCTGGCCGGAGGGTAGCATCTTCCACCAGTTTTTTGGCCGACTTGACAGTACGCGTGTTCATAACGAGGAAACAGTAGCACCCGATAATGGCGTCAACGCTTAGCGTTTTCTACCAAAACGTGAGGGGCCTTCGTACAAAGGCCGACGAGTTTATGTCTAACTTGATAACAACTAAGCTTGATATTGTCTGCATTACAGAAACATGGCTGTGCGATGGGATACCTACCTCAAACTATTTTACACCTAATTATAAAGTATATCGAAAGGACCGAGATTATCAAACCACTGGTCAAAAACTTGGTGGTGGTGTTTTAATTGCTGCCGAGGCATCTCTTTGTTCTCATCGTCGTTTCGACCTAGAATCCTATTCTGAGTGTGTATGGTTAGAAATAAAATCTCGTGATGGTTTTAACTATCTAGTTGGTAACTACTATTTCCCACCACTCTTTGATCAATTGGTCTTCGTTGAGCATCTGGAGGCACTTAAGATTCATATAGATTTCAGCAAGTATAGAGTACAAATTTATGGTGATTTTAACCTTCCCGGAGTAGACTGGACACTTGGTCATGTAAAGAGCAACAACCTGATAACACGCTATAAGGCCACATGCTTGTTGGAGTTTATGAACTTTTGTGGGTTGAATCAACTGAACACAACTGTGAACACCGCTGGAAATACCCTGGATCTTGTTTTATCTAACGTGTCTGTTGACTATGTAACTCCTTCTTTGAGTCCAATGGTACAAATGGATCTATTTCACACTCCTTTCACAGTTGGGCTCTTTCTTCCTCGTAAGAAGCCAGTTTCGAATCCCTTCACTACGTACTGCTATCATAAAGGCGATTACCTGAACATGTACAAATACTTCCAAAACTTTGACTGGAGTGAACTTCTTGTCATAAATGATGTTGAGCTGGTGACCGAGACGTTTTCGTCCATAGTTAAAAACGCAATTGATGCATTTGTACCACTGCGCATTTCCAAGCCTTCAATTCACCCTGAATGGTTCTCCAAAGAGTTGAAAATCTACCTTCGCAAAAAAGACCATTTTCATAGACTCTTCAAACGTACTGGTTTGTCTCTATTTTATACTGAGTTTAGCATTTACAGGGCTCTAGTTAAAAAGCTGTACGCTAGGGACAAACGCTTGCACCTTGAACAAGTGGAGTGTAGCCTAAACCGGTGCCCTAAAAACTTTTGGCGCTATGCCAAGAAACACACGCGCAACTTAAACCAAGGTCTTTGTCTGCGCACAGATAACAACGCTAACTATGTATCTTCACCTTCAGAAGTTGCCAATATTTTTGCTGATTACTTCAGCAGTTGTTATTCAACCTGTCAGCAAAGCACTCAGCCGCAAGAAATAAAAACCAACTGCCATGATTTCTTGTCTGGTATTAGAGTAGATGCCGATGAAATTGCGGAAGCAATAAAAAAATTAAAACCGAAGCTATCTATAGGAGCTGACTCTATTCCATCCTTTATTATTAAGGGATGTAGCGAATTTTTTATACCTATTATGTTGCACATCTTCAACCTCTCTCTTATTTCTGGTGTTTTTCCTTCCCTTTGGAAAAAAGCGGTTGTTGTACCAGTTTTGAAAAAAGGTGACAGCTCTGTGAAAAGCAACTACCGCCCAATATCTTTGCTATCTGGGTTTTCTAAAGTTTTTGAACGGGTTATGTATTCCCGGATTCTTTTTTATTTTCGGCATAAGTTTGTAGAGTGTCAGCATGGTTTTTTGAAGGGACGTTCGGTTGAAACAAATCTTTGCTCTTTTTTAAATTACTCTGCCCCTGTTGTTACAAACAGAGGACAAGTTGATTGTATCTTTTTTGACATGTCAAAAGCCTTCGATAAAGTAAACCATGAATTGCTGTTACACAAATTATCGTCATATGGTTGTTGCCCAGAGCTATGTAACTGGTTCCGTAGTTATTTATCATCTCGACGGAACACAGTTCGTGTAGATAACAGTCATTCCGACCACTTCTTTTCCACATCTGGTGTCCCTCAAGGCTCCATCCTTGGCCCGTTGTTGTTTTTGATATTCATCAACGACTTGCCGTCATATGTTGATAACGCTCAAATATTGTTGTTTGCCGATGACATCAAGCTTTTTATGAATATTCACTCTTCTATCGACTGCAACGCTCTACAGCATGATGTTTCACAGATTGCTATATGGTGTACAGCGAATAACTTATCTCTGAATCCATTGAAAACAAAAGTCGTATCTTTCTCAAGGCGTCACACCATAATAGACTGCGATTATGTTTTAGAGGGGATGCCTATCAAACGTCTTTCTGTTATAAAAGACCTTGGCGTATACCTTGATAATGTTCTAACGTTTACTGCCCACGTGTCATTTGTCGTTGGCAGTGCAACAAGAATGCTTGGTGTTATATCTCGTATTACGAAGCACTTTAATAACCCGGCTTCCTTGGTTCGGTTATTCTGTGCCCTAGTCAGGTCTAGACTTGAATTTGCTTCAGTAGCTTGGAATGCGTTAAATAAAACTCAGGCATTGAACATTGAAAATGTACAGAAGAGGTTAATACGCATTGTGTATGATCGATATTCTCAACGTCGCTTCTATTTTGATTATGAATTTCTTCTTAAAAAGTTTCGATGACAAACTTGTCCGATAGAAGAGCGGAACGTGACTTAGTCTTTTTTCATAAGTTAGTAAACGGTGTATCAGATAGTGGCTCGCTTTTAAGTGATGTTAATTTACATGTTCCCTCCCGACCCACTAGAAATCATTGTACTTTTTACATTAATACTGTCTGTGATCTCTCGCCTTTATCACGCTGCCAACTGCTTTTTAACCGCATCAACAATGCTGAAGTGGATATATTTAGCGACTCTCGGGTGTTCGCGATGAAAATGAAAGTACTTGTTGCCAATTTGTAACGTTTGTGTATTTCTGCCATGTCTCTGTTATTTTAATTCCTCATTTATTATGTGTACCAAAGAAAAGACCTGTTGGTTGTTTTTGGGCACTTGAAAATAAATATTTATTTATTATTATTATAATCACTGCAGAAGGGTAAAAAAGGGGGGGAGTACAAACACAAGAACAAACCAACTCTAGAAAAAAAAGCAAACCAACAATTTATAACAAAAATGCAACAACGATACTATGTACAATACAAACTTAGAACACTTGTACGGATATACAAAAATAAAGCAAGGTGTACATTCGTGCAATCAAGAAGACCAATTAAAGACACGTCAAAAAAGTGATTCCGTGGGCCATGGTACAAGGTACCTTAAAGCCTCATTTTAAAGCTCTGCTGTGAGCCACAGTCCTGCACAATTTCCAAAGCGGCTGGATGTTGGTTCAGAAAATCAAGTATTACGTATCCCGATTGATTTGGTCCATATTTCGTCCATGGCTGAGGTGTTACATAAGACCCAGGCCAAAGATTGTATTGCGTACTACGAGGAAGGAATGGGTCGAAGAATGTGGACAAGTTCCATTCCGTCGCACATAAGGGAGTACACATAGGCTATCGTATTGCAGTCTGTCCCCTTCCTTCCAACCTTTTTAACAGCTTCCTTGGGCACAACGGATGAATTCAGATAAAACAGCCCCTTAATCCAACGGTGACACATCGATTGTCTCAGCTGGCTACGCGATGCCTAACAAACATCCACATTCTGTCCGCAACTATGCTCCTCGTATGCCAACACGCCCCCCCCCCCCCATAAAATCGTTTATTCTAAATTGTTTTTTTTTTCATTCTCTCGTATGGTTTGGCTTTATACATGTCGTGACGCTCCCAGTACAAGACCACCGACGAACAACATCGATTTCCAATTTTTCTCGGGAGGCCTTAGAGTGGCGACGTCGTAGAAGGGTTAGCTCGAGTGGAAGGGGGATCATTGAATCTCGCATAGAAGGACGCCGAAGAATACCCGATATCGCTCCATCGCAAGCTCCGTTTTTAGCGAATGCCACACTATGATGCCGCTTCGGGGGAGCTGCTCTGACGCTCTTTGTCACCTAACGAGGGAAAAGATGTCGGATCCTTCTTTTATCTTACTTCTTTTCATCGCCTTTTTTCAGTCATAAGGTTCGTCTTTCCCCTTTTGAGCTCCGCATTATCTCCCCCAATACTTCTCTGAAGAGCTGCTAAAGTGCAGACGCCTTTATTCGGGGAAATTCAATCGAGGTGCGCTTATGGCAGACGTTATTAATTCGACCGCCTTCAAGCAGGCTCGGTGCTTTCCTGCCGCAAGAAGAACGGATCGACTTTAAGAGGGGTGGACGGGGCAATTCAGAAAAAGAAACGGAAGGCATGGAGAAACGGCTAAATTAAAAATAAAACAATGTACTTAGAAGTCAAGAGTTTGCCTCGACAACTCGCTCTTCAAAAGTTTGTTCGAGATGCACGCTGCACTTGAGTCTTGACTGCAGGCAGACTTGAAAGCGAAAATGTATCGGGATGAAAGTAATAGCCCTGATAAGTGACCGATGATATATTTGAGAAATAATATAGTGAGGGTGCAGGCGAGCTGGTGAGTGTTAACCGTGTTGAATGAACCTGAGACTTGGGCAGAAATGAACATATAAGTCAAAGGAAAGAAAAAGGACAAGACGACGTCCCAATATTGAGACGTCGTCTTGTCCTTTTCTCTTTCGTTTCCTTCGACTTATATGTTCATTTCTGCCCCAGTCTCAGGTTCATTCAACATGAATATATTTCTCCGAAGTATTCAATTCGGCGATTACGTGACGCTTTTGTGGGCACTCACAGCTTGGGAATCTCAGGGCGGGCTGTGTCTATACCACCTAGAACACGAGGCCTGCGCATGACGTCATCGTTTGTGGATCGCCAACTCGCCCCTAGCGGCCAACCCGACGGAACTCGAAGAGCGGCGCCGCCAAGAGGCAGACACGTCCGTCTTGGCGTCGCCGCGTGTTAGCGTCGCACACGTTGTGAGACCCATGCAAGGTGCGCTGGCGGCGACGCTGACGCAAGCTGGCGACGCTTCGTGGGTCCACTAATGATGACGTAACGCAGGCCTTGTCTTCTAGGTGGTATCGGGTACGCCCCAAGCACCTTATTATCGAACTGCGGCCAATGACGTGGAATCAGCAGCCGATAAGTTCGCTAAAGAACGAATTTCAAAGCAAAGTGAACATAATGCGGTGAGCAAATCGTCTGCTTCTTGCACAGGAGTGGCGGTGACGTCAGAAAGACGCCGAGCTCTGATTGGCTCTGATTGAAAGGCTAGTGGGTAGACCTCGAAGCAAGCTGCCTTCAGGTCTACCCACCATCCTTCCTTCATAACCAATCAGAGCTCGGCGTTCTGAAGTCACCACAACCCCTGCAAAAAAAGCAGACGAACTTGCACTCAGCATAAGTCACGCCATGCGGTTTTCAAGCTGCCAGAGCAACTCCAATGCCCGCGTGAGTGCCTCGATTGATATTCCAGGCGTTAGAAGTCCGTCTTGGGCCAGACCTTCGCCTATACGTGCATTTTCGCACGACTACTTTGTAAATATCGTCTGCTAAATCAACACCCAGCTCCACAAAGTATAGATTTTTTTTTCTGGGTATATGTAGGCGGAAATGGTATTTATAAAACCCTTCAGGAGACTAAATATTTTACGCGTCTGTTAGAGAAAATAATTACGTAATTTGAGTGCCTTCGACTTTTTTATTTTTTTCGGTGTAAATACGGCGTTTGAATTAAATCTTGTTTCTCGCGACTGTTGGGACACGTCATACAAGCCTTACAGGATTTGACAGGCTCGATCACTCGTATTAAACTACAAAATAAAAATAAATATTCCCTTCTTCTTAGTAATCTATAAGCTCATGTACATATACGGAAACCTCATAATAACCCATGTGGTATTTCGCTCAGACGTTAGCGTTCGAAAAGATTTGTTAATAGATGATTAGGTTGGATTATTTTTCTCTTTTCAGTTTAGTTAAAGTCTGTTATTATACAGGGTGTTTGCTTTAAATTCGAAGAAATGTATAAAAAAGCACCTCCATAAGCACACCAAGGCGGTCTGTGCAGGTGAGCTATACGGTCAAAGGGACATAATAATAAGGACACGTCAGGTATTTACTTAAAACTTGTTAAATAAATTTTTAATTGGTAAATATAAATATACCAGCCCAATTAAACATCGCTGAGCCTCATCTCAAACCACTAAATAAGTCAGTTTTTTAAACATTTCAAGCGCGTGTTAAGCGCGGGAGCGCGCTAATGTTTCTATTCGTACAACAGGCGCAAGGCTGGAGGCCCCAAAACAGGATTGATAATCTTTTCAAACGCCTTTTCGGACCGCCAGCATTGCCCCTTTTGCACTAGTGGAAACTTCAGCGTGCACCCGCGGTTACCACCCGCGACAGATCCTTCTATAATTTAATGGTCTAGTGGTTTTCGATGACGCTCTCTATGCTTCTGATTAAAACCATGTTTTTTTATAGTCATTCAAAAGTTAAGCAACAAATTTGTTAATTATTCAAACTTTCATGACGGTTTTTCCTCTGTACTATATCTCTCTTGCCAAATCACACTCTGCACAAACCATATTGCTCCACCTTTCATTTTTTTTAAAGATACATTTTCCAATTAAAGGCAAACACCATGTATAATCAGAATGTTACGATATAGGTTTGAAGAATATTTCCATTAATTTTTGTAGCATGCATGTTATCTCGTCTGTTTCTCCACCTGGCTGATTAAGCAGCAAAACGTAACGTCATATTTTATGTTTCAGTGTCGTATTTGTCTGCTTAGGTGTTTGTGCCGCTTTGGCCTATTGTTGAGCGTTGTTTTGCTTGATATGTTGGATTTGTTTTCAACAATTTGTTCACCCCACTTGAGAAATAATATTCTATCAAAATGTATTGTGCTTTTGTTGCTCAATGTGTTACTTTTTGTAGATTCACAAAAAGTGTATATAACCCCACCAATCATAAACCCACAAAACACTGATAGTACTTTAAAGAAACTAGATTATGAGCATTGTCAAAGATTTTTGTTTAGCTTTCCTTTTCTTTTATTAGTTCGTTACGACAAGAAAGATAGTAGTTCTATAACTTTAATTTGAGTGATTGGCTGATTTGACATAGCATGATATGGGTTCATCACAAATGAGTCATTGCAATTTATTTATTTTGGCATCGTGAACAATCTATCACTTCATCGTGCTTGCGAGTAAAGAGGTTCTCACGTAGTTAACTCTATGTGCGAGCCATACTGAGCGTTCAGATGAAACTAAGCCTTACCCGCAATTAATCACTCCTAATATAATTAGCAACTAAAATAAAAACGAACTTTTATAGAATATACTCCTCATGTGTCAGCAAAGATTGTGTGAGAACGAAGTACAGTCTTAGGAAGCTGCTGCTTGGGCGCGAACGGTAATCTTTGTTAGAACCATGAGAGCGTTTGGGGGCTTTGTTCCTTACAGCCGCTGTACACCGTTCACGCCCAAGTTAATTTAACAATGCGGTGAGAGCTCCGCTCTCGCCAGGTCAATTAATTAACCGCCTCGCTTTCATCACCTGGCCTCGCCTTTTTGCGCGTGGGTGTGGGCGAGAACGTGATCACGTGGTGAGTTACAGGCGCATGACTTGTCCAACGAGCTGCGTGGCCTCTATCACAGCGTCAGCCTAGTGGTGAAAAGAGCATAGTTGAGAGCGAAGCATGTTACATCTGGACCCCTCAACCGCCTGCTGCGCACGCAGACGCTTACAAGCCGAGTATAGGCACCCCGCTAGGGCTTCAGTTAGCGCTGCCAGAAACTACAATGAACCAAATAGATGAGAACCAAGTTCGCTGCACTTCGCTTGCCGTGGAGAAGCAACTGTAATAAGTAAAGTTTTTTGTTTTTTGTTTTTTTATTTGCAATGCTTTTCCTTTGTGAAGAAAGGAGAAGCCGGAGAGACCCGTGGAGTGCCGGCTCTAAATTATATATGAGCTTCATTCCAACCGGGGCACAACTACCTCTGCCGGCACTGGACTTCAGCGCAGAGTGGTGCTCGCCGCGTGATGACCTTTGCTACGCGTTGTGCTTCATTTTATTTGAAAATTCTGCATCCCAAATGCATTTTGGAACAACGTGAGAGCGTGCTTAAGGTGCCCTAGCTTTTTTAAGGTATACGTTCGCGGCGCTTGTACTTGGAGCTTTGGAGTGCACGTGATGCATCAAATATGTATATACAAAAAGGTTTGTTTTTACTAGGGAATTACAGTTTTTGGTGCTGAAATCCTCAACTCGTACTTGGAGCTAGTGGTTGTGAAAACGACTAACTCGTGAAAATTGAAAAAAAGAAGAAAGATAACAGAATATAAATTATTCCTGTCATAGGAGAAAAAAAAGAAAAAAGAAGTGGTGGGTGTCCTAATTTTAGACGTGTTTATTACTTAAGGTGCACAACCAGGTCCGTGTAGCTAATCACAAACAAAAATAGTAAAATAAATATATTTGCAGCGACGTATCAAGACTTGCATCTTGAGTTTTATTTTTCACGCGATTAAACAATTAAAGAGATACATTAAGAACGACAAGCCTTGCGGCAACCGGGACTCCGACTTCACTTCGTCTCAACTGATCATGGAGTAACTACGAAGGCTGCGCAAGCGCGAGGGGCTAGTCTTGGCAGCCTTGATTGGAGCACTCGCTGCACGAGCGCTCGTGCAGTCTTGAGTCTTCATCCAAAGAAACTAGCACGCGCTTGTAGAATGCGCGGCTAAGAATAGTTCATGCTGAGGTGAGACGATGTGTAGTACTGGCGCTGTCCAAAGTGAGGTGCAAGTAAGGACGAGAGGGCATCTTTTATCTGCCCTGCTCTCAACACTGCATCTTCTGATCGACTCAAAGTGAGGACTTAAAGCTTTCAATTGACTAGACTGGAAAAAGTAACAGAACTAAAATGTACCAATAACTCATGCGAGCTGTCGGCTTTTCGTCGATTTCCCGTTGCACAGAAAGCATCGGGAATGTTAGGTTAACTTAGGTGGGGTTAGGTTAGGTTAGGTTAGATTAGGTTAGGTTAGGTTAGGTTAGCTTAGGTTTAAGTTAGGTTACGTTTAGGTTAGGTTAGGTTAGGGTTAGGTTAGGCAAGGTTAGGTTAGGTTAGCATCACATTATGACTCCTAGGCCAATGAGATCGCGACATTCACCGATAAGAACGCCATAGAACGAATCACGAATCAAAGAAATCTAACGTAATTTAACGCCCAACGTAT